>PVIA01004797.1:0-129091 GCA_004024845.1 Tonatia bakeri | reverse complement strand
GTGGGACCGAATTTGCTGTCACTCTGCTTTATTCATTGGCAGAGCTGCTTTGTGTGGGCATGCAAGCACCGGGTCCCTGCCCAGTCTCAAGTCTTGCCTCAGCTCCTCTTTTAAAAGAGTCTCTATGCGTATCCCTCACCAAGCCCTAGGCCAGTTCTCTGTGTGCTCCACCTCCCCAAAATGCACAAAGTCTCTCTTGGTCAGGGCTCATCACAGCTTGCTAGTGCCTCCAACAGCTGTATATAGAGTTTCTCTATGGAACTCCCTTGAATGGTGGTGCATCTATGGATGCAATGCTTGCTGTGTGTGTGTATCCTTAGTCTACCAGATTAAGAGAGACTAAGTCCTTTCAATTATCTCCCAAGGATTGGTGGTTTCTCTGTGCAGGACCAAGATCTTGCTCTGGGAGGAGGGTGAGCCACTAAGCTATGTTTTCTGTTTGATCTCTCCTCTGTTACATATGCCTTGCACAAAGAATTTCCCTCTCAACTTATAAAAGCTCTTACCAGATCATTCAAAGCATCCTCTGTACTCCTTGGCTTCAAAAATTCCTATCAGCTAAGATTGTTTTGATTGTTCAGGTCACTTGTCAGAAGATCAACTGAAAATCTATGCTGAAGGCACAAGAAAGAGGGCTCATTTTCGACACACTGGGCTGCCCTCTTCTGCTCCTTTTCAAGTTTATATCATTTAAAATTCCTATTAATTTCATAGCAAGTATGCATTAACTAACATGATGCTACATTGCTAATTTAGATTCCAAATATGATTTCCATGTGAATATGGCTAAAAAACATGAGATTTGAAACATTTCCTACTGTAGTTTTATTTTTAGAAGCCAAGGGGGAACTTCTTATTCTCAGAAAGAGTCATGTTTTCATGTTTTGCCTAAAGTTTGCAGTATAAATATTCCCAACTCTTTCCATCAAAAACATGATCACTGATGCCAAGTCTGCTGGTAAAACACAGATGCAAAATACAGTTGAAGTAGACACAGAGGTGAAGAAGGGAGAGGAGTATTCAAGTACGTTATGCCTGGTTGCATAGAGGGAAACTAGGAAAACATGACATTTAGAGTGTGATGGTATCATATAAGCATGTGTTATTGGTAACATCACAAAGCAGGCACAGCAAATTCCTCAAAGTTCGACTACCAGGAACATAGAAAATACTAATTTTTTCTTTCCATCAATTCAAAAAATGTAAAAACGATACCTGAAGGCTGCCTTTAGTCTAGTGAGAAATTGGAAGTATATGGTTTTCACTTTCCCTAATTTTTATGAAATTCCAATGGAATTAAAAAAAAAACAAATTCAAAGACCAGAGGCTGGACTGTTAGGTATATTGCATAAAAAGTGCAAAATTTATCTTACATGCCGGCTGTGGCTGTGATTTTAAACATGACCCTAGGAAGTACAGTGCTGCATTTTTAAACATGAATCATCCCAAGGACATTGTGCTTTTAATACATTTTGAGTTCCTACTTGAAAAGTTATGTTTGTAGTTTATTTTGAACTGATTTGATCCTTCAGCTTTTAAATTTGAATGCACCATATTTAGATTGTTAATATGACAAATTATCTTTAAAAGTAAAACATTTGCTTCTCCTTCTAAGGAAAAACTTTATAGCTAAACTGACACATTATATGAATACCTCCCTAAAACTCTTTGTTTAGATTATATTATAAATATTGTTCTAAATATAAAATGTTTAAATCAAAATAAACATGCATTTTACTTTTATGTATTCATTTTATTTTTGAAAAAGAATATTCATTTTAATAAGCTAGCATCTGACTAGGAATAAATGCTAAGCATTTGAAAGCCTGCTTATTTTGCTTTAATTTTGAAAGTCTCTCATACATTTATATTGGTTTGCAGTCTTCTAAGTTTCCAGGGACCTGAACAATCATTCTTTGAAGCAAGATGGATGTTTACCCTGCTTGGGATGCACTTATCATGGCAGCAGCCCCGACAGTGTAAGTGACTTCTCTCTGGGTGGAAGGCTCCAGTGTATACATAGATTAATGTACTTCTCCAGTAAATGATCACTGGGCAGATTCTTATTAGTCAATTTATTTACTTAATTAAAGATGGCTAATCATATTGTATTTTGAAGAACTCTCTTAGTTATTCATTTGGGCTAAAGGAAACAGAGAAGTGTGTTCACCTTAGCTACTGAAATTGTGTGCAAAGAATCGGACATTTCACATTGCCATGCAAATACGCTGGTTAAGTGTGGAGAGGGAATATAAAGTTTCAGCTGTTGTGTTCTGTCTAGGTGCAAGTGCAGATAAGCCTTTTATCTTCAAGTCTTATGGAATCTGTAGTTAACTGATGGAAAATTTACCCTCCTCCAGAAATGTATTTTATAAAATGATTGTAAATGTGCTTGATAAATGCAAAACAGATTTAATAGATAGTTGAGATTGTGTTGACTTCAGAAACATTGTTTATTAAATAGAAACTTATTCTAGCAGAATTATATTTTAACATGTTTTCTCATGAATATATTGATTAATATTGATTTATACAGAAGTATTTTATTTTTAAAAGAAATGTTGAATGAATGTCACATACTTAATTTGAAGTACAATTCTTTTTTGATAAGCTATTTTCACAGACGGACATGGTATAGAAAATATAAAGGTTTTTTAACATAAAAATCTTCAAAAGTAATGTTTAATTCTGTCAAATTTTAAATAAATTATTAGCTACACTGTTATATCTCCAGAATGTCTTGTCAGAATTGGGGTAAGACCATTATCTGCAGGGAATTTATCTTAAATTTATTTTCAGAAGGTACACATTGTTTTACTTCTTAAGATATTCAGAAAAAGAGGATTCTATTTTTAAATTATGTAATCATTTAAAGAATTAAAGAAAGGTAGAAAATTAAGAAAATAATATTTATGTGGAAACAGGAAAAGGAGGTGGGGAGGTCTGGGGAGGTTGGGAGGGGTGGGAGCAAAAGGCAAACTGTACTTGAACAACAATAAAAAATGTTAAAAAATTAAAAAAAAAGAAAATAAAAGTTAACATAAAAAAGAAAATAATATTTAAAAATATATCCTAATTCTAACTCTCAGAAATAATAACAGATTGCATTAATTTAACCAGATATATTTTTGCATATTTATTTAAACAGAATAACACATGCTTTATGAAAACAGAATCAAATAATATATGTTATATTTACTTTTAGAAATGATGAACAGAGAGGATGATTCATGGAACACAGAATCAATGTGTTGAATGCCTGTCTGTTGCCCTTTGTCTACTGCTAGCCTGAGTCCCAGCATCTTCAGATGTATCTTCCTGATGTGAGCAAAGTCATAGGTTCTGCTGTAGCTAGGAGACAGGTGGCACCAGAGGACCAAACCTAGTGACCCACCACTGAAGCAAGAATAAGACAGCATTTCCTGGAGATATTTTGGCCCCTAAAAATAAGTGAACATTTCTGGCCTGAGTGAAGGACCTGCTGATGCCTCCAATGCCAGTGATCACAGGCTGCAATCAGGTTTTGTTCTCTTTGCCCCTGTAGCTGCTGCCATTTGGAATTTGCAGGTGATGGGACTTTGCAGACGAAAAGACAAAGGAACAAAGGCAAACATTTTCACTACTAATAAGTATTCTCAAAATATTTATTCATTCCAATGTGCGAATATTTTCATAAACAGTGCATAATTATGATAATTTAGGATAGATATTTAGAAGTGAAGTAAAGAGATTTCTATTTGTCCTGTAACATTAACCATACTCTTTTTAAAAGTAAAGCAAGAATTCCTAATATGCAGCTGGAACATGGTCTCTCAGAATGAAAATATAATTTAGCTTAACTTGTGTTTATATGTGACTAAGTACTGGCCAAGGAGATTGACATACTATAATTTATTGGCTTGTCAAATTAGTCTCAGACATATCAGAGACCTCACCCAGTATTAAACTTTACTAGTAAAATCACGGTCCTCAAGTAATAAATCTGAAGCATTGTGAAAAGTGGTCCAAGACTTACCTTGTGGCCTCCCAGGATGATTCTCATTGTATCAGACTTGTTCTATCCCAATTTAAATGTGAGTGATTGAGAGATGTATGCATCTACAGTTCTTATACAGAAACTAGTCATTTCAATTATGAAATGTTTTCATTTTGTATTCAGATAGTGAAAGAACTTCAGTGATATTTTGCAGAGAGCCATTTTCCATAAATCCATAGATATTGTGTTTGTATCTTATAAATAACCCTAGACAATCTTCTAAATATTTCCTGTTAAATATGTTTCATATATTCAGATTCTTGATATCAAATATCATTAGTTTGCTTGCCAGGAACTCTGATTAACATGTGTAAAAGGACATTAAAGCAGGCCACCTGCTTTTTTTTTCTTTCCTCTAAAGCAGTTTGTATTCTTAACTCTTTTCTTCCAAGATATATAAACAGAAGTAGGTGTCTAAATTCTTGTCAATATCTTTAACATTATAGAGCATTCTTCTTCTTTCCTCATTCCAAGTAAGTTCTGGATGTAGGGAATAGAATTCCGCCATCCATTATGGGCTTTGATATGACCCAGAGAATGGAAACTGCCAAGTAGAGGAACAAGAACAAAGGTCTGAGTTCTTGTTCTTTTGGAGTGACATATCAGTACCAGTATGCCTACTGTCAGCCTTTTTCAATATCAGAGAGAAGTAAATTTCTATCTTGTTTAAATTCATGTCATTTTAGAAGTTTTGAAACTCTCAGGTGACTCTAGTGGTAACAAAAAAAAAGGAATCTAAAAGTAGAGTACTGTACATGAGAGAAACAAATTATATGGCATTGAAATAATAGGAACAGATAGATGGCAATCTGAAAATGTTTGTTATATATCGGAAGCTGTGTCATTGCATTATTGGATAGAATCAAACACAGTGTTAGGGTGAAGAGTGAACTTAAAAATGTTGGTCTTGGCTGTTCATTTTTTGTCACTTTTATTGAGTCCTTCAATTTGAGAAGTACTCAGCTAGAATCAGACAGTCCTCAAGTAGAAATAGAAAGGAATGGAAATTTGCTAAAGATGCTTGGTGGCTAAATATCATGTAATTTGGATCCTTGATGTTTGAGGAAATGTCTTCTCTTTCCCAAACCATATCATTATAAATATTGATTGTAAAGCAGAAGCCTTAGGAGATATTAAAATTAAATATTTCTAACTTACTTATAACTAGGTGTGCCACATTACTAAATTTTACCAAAAAAATGTAATTTGATGTAGTACATGCAATTTCTGGGAACTGACCATAAGCAAAAAAGTCATTAAAATGTTTTTTTTTCACCCTGGCTGGTGTAGCTCAGTGGATTGAGTTAGGGTTGCCAACCAAAGCATCACCGGTTTGATTCCCAGTCAGGGCACATGCCTGGGTTGCAGGCCATGGCTCCCAGCAACCACACATTGATGTTTCTGTCTCTCTCTCTTTCTCCCTCCCTTCCCTCTCTAAGAATAAATGATAATAAAATCTTAAAAAAATGTTTTTTTTCTTATTTTCTACTAGTTGAATGTAAATACAATTGCTAGATCTCCAAAAGTTTTGGAACCTGACATAGCATTAGGACTGGAGCCAAACATGACAGAGTAACATGACTGAATAATCTTGGAACCTGACCAATAGATCATAGCAGTCTTGATTGCCCACTTTTTAGAAATGAGAAATTATTAAATTCTAATAAGGAGAGTTTATTATTTAAATTGATCCTAATATCGTAATAAAATAAAATCCAACTCTTAAATATTGATGAAAACTAAAGTACTAAAGAAATATTACATAAAGGAGGCCATTAAAATATTAAGAGAACACAAACACATATAACATAGAGATACATATTGCATTTATATACATGAAAATTTTGTGTTGGAAACATTAAGGATAAAATAAGGTAAAGTTATATACTGATAAAAGACAGTTTTTCCCCACAAGATCAAAAGTCATAAAAGCAGTTAAATATTTAATGTAAAAAGTATTTGAAATATACCTCCATTTCTATCAGTATTTCTTATATATTTTAATCCTTACCTGAGGATATTTTTTCCCAAGGTTTTAGAGAGAAAGCAAGGTAGGGAGGAAGAGAGAGAGAGAAGAACATCAATGTGAGGGAGAAACATCTATGGATTGCCTTCCGTAAGTGCCCTAAACAGGGACTGAAATCACAACCTAAGCATATTCCCTGATCAGGTATCAAATCTACAATCTTTTGGTTATTGGGCTACACTCAACCACTTGAGTCACACTAGCTAGGGCTCTATCAGTATTTTTGATTAGCTAATGTGAAAAAAATTAAAAATCCCAAAATCTGAGCAATAACTAACATTGTTAGAGATTAAAAACAAACTGAAATCTGAAATTTTGGTTAGGGTTTGTTTTTACTCTTATAGTGTCTGCTGAAACCTGGGTGTATTAAGCTTACATTTTCATGGCTGCACCAGGTGCAGAAGGTAAGAGAAAAAGTTTAGAGCTCACCCAAGTTGGGAATCTAACTGAAACTAATCAGAATTTAGGATGCAATGAGGTATGCCCTTTGTAAAAAAGGTAAATAAAAATTAAATTCACTACACAAGGAAAGGAAAAAAAAAACTTATACCAGACATCATACAGGACTATTTATATCAAGTGGGTCCTCAAGTGAGTTTATGTCTTAAATCATATTACATCATGTCAAAACACTTCACGGATAGAATTTAATTGAAAAGATTTCTGGGTTAGAAATGCCTCAAGTGACTGGTAGAACTGAGTGTGCATTCTATCCAGAAAAGACAAAACTTCAATTCACTGTCAAAATCACCAAAACAACATGGAAAGAAGGACAGTATTGCCACAATAAAGTTAGGATATATATGGAGGGTTAGCAACAGGGAAGTGGGAGGAGGAGGGAGGGGGAAAAGATATAGAGAATAAGTAGCATAGACAATAGGTAGAAAATAGACAGGGGGAGGGTAAGAATAGTATGGGAAATGTAGACACTAAAGAACTTATGACATATGGACATGAACTAAAGGGGGGGATGTGGGTGGGAGGGGGTGGGCAGGGTGGAGGGGAGTGAAGGGGGAAAATGGGACAACTGTAACAGCATAATCAATAAAATAAGGAAAAAAAGTTAGGATATGTATCAGACAGAAAAATGAGTTTCGTAGGTTTTATGTATTGGATGATTTTATCAATCATACTATTAGATAATTATCAATCATCCAATAAGGATTATAATATAAGCATGTTCCACTTTTTCAATGAAAGAGTATCTTAAAAATGGAACAAGAGATAACAATGATAATGAAAAATGCATTTAACACAATCCATTTAAAACTTTTAAGAAAAACATAATAATTGAAATATAAAACTCAGCGTAAGAGTTAGAGGGCAGATAAAAGTCAGCAGAAGATAGAATTAGAGCATTGAAAACAGATTCAAAGAAATTATCCAGAGTACATTATAGCAATGGTCACCAACTTTTTTGGCACCAGGGACCAATTTTGTGGAAGATAATTTTTCCATGGACCAGGGGTTGGCGGGATGGTTTGGGGATGATTCAAGGGCATTACAGTCTAGCTCACCTCCCGCTGTGAGGCTGGTCCAGTGCAGTACCAGTCTACTGCCCAGAAGCTGGGGACCCCTGCATTACAGTGAAACAAAGAGATAGGAAACAAGAAATAAGACATTGAGTCACCCATGGGAAAATGGAAACATTATATTGATGTTCCAATAATTAGAGGTAACAAATAATGAAAAGAAAAAAAAATTATTCTATGCTTGTACAAATGAAGTTCAATAAGTAAGCTCACACATACTGAAGTTCAGTACAGAATCACAAAATAAGTTAAAAGAACCAAACAAGAGTGTGTATGTATGTATATATATACATATATATATATATACATACACACACATATATAAAACCAAACAAGATATTATACGTGTGTGTGTGTATGTGTACACACACACACACACACACACACACACACATAAATTGAGAGAAAGAGAACAAAGATAATCAGTAAGAAAAGATCACAGAGTGGTGATTGTCAGTTGGGGGAGGGAGTGAGTGGAGGTGAAAGAGGGTATGGTGGATAAATGGTAATGGAAAATATACAATACAATTTTTTAAAGAAAGCAAAAAATTCACACACAGAAAGAAGACAATCAGACCCATGAGTAACTTCTAAGCATCAACCAAGTTGGTAAAAACACAGTAAAAAAATATTGTCAATTTCCTGAGAGAAAATAACTACCACTTCAACATATTCTGTTTATTTCCTTATATTTTAATTTTATTTTGATATTTTAGGAATTTCTATTGGATTTTATTCATTTGATTGGTTTATGAATCATATTAATGATTTCTAAAATTTTATTCTTTTTTGATATATTAAGATTATTTTTGCTAAAATATAATTAGGTATTTTCCATAAGTTATATGGTCTATGGTTGCCTTTCCAGTTATTTATCTTCTTCAAGTTTTTCAGTTGTTTCTTCTCTATCAAGTTTTGAAATGAAAGTAAAGTTGATATTATAAGTATATTTTCTTCTTTTTTCAAGGCCTGGATGGATACGGTAATGCATATACGTACTTCAATAAACAGATACCTTTTCTACTACTTAGCTAATTACAATGAAATGATTGTTTCTCTAAAATATTTTTACCTACTTTGCTCCTAATACTACATATATTCTCTACTCCGAATTCCCCAAATTATTTTACCATAAGTCCGTGCCTAGAATTCTTGTGATGTCTTTACTGGCAATAATGTCTTTATTGTGAAGAATCACCCCAAAGGCCATCTCCTTAACGGTGATTTTCTTAACGACCGCATTCACATATGTGCCACCCCGAGAGCAATTCAAATATCCTCCCATTAGTTTACCCTATTAGAGTTCTTGGTTTACATGTCTGTCCAATCATCTGAGCATTAGTGATGCTACTGGATCCTCTGTAAGTTTTGGATTAAAAATATCAGTGGGTAAATAGATGAAAACAGCTTCAGACACCAGGAGAGCTAATGTATTTCTTTTAGCACTGTGCTTCTCAGTTTATGAAATCATGGGTACAGAGAATTCAGAAGCATATTTCTGAAAAACAGAAGCTAGCTACTTTTACAGAATTAATATTTTTATTGTCCATGTCAAGAAACACCACACTTAACAATGTCATGTTTACAGTTTTGTCTATACAAAAATAAATATAAAGTTTGTGCACAAAATTTAAAATAAAAAATTATATATACTAATTAGGGAATTGTTGCTATAAGGACAGAAGAAACTTCCTGTATTCTTTATTCAAGTTTCTTATATTCATTTTTGAAAAGCACAGTCATTTAAGAACATTTTATTAGGTTTATTTTAAGATAAAAACCTAATCTTAACTACTAAGTAGGTAAAATGAGTTTTTTTTTTTTTCTGTTTTCTAAAAGGTTGGGATTCTTGAGATTCTTAACTAATGAATACTAAAAACAATTACAGATAAAATTTATTTGTAAGTTGTTACATTTGTCTAAGGTCAACTTTGAGAAGGTTGATGTTGTAGTTAGTGTAAAATATTTATACATATATACATACATATTTAATATATTTAAATATATTGATATATCAAATACATTTATAGTATATACACATATATATTTGGTCTGTCCAGAAATTATTCAGCCACATAATATGAAAAATAGAGGTGTTTTTTGAAGAAGATACAAGATACAAGAAACATTGTACATGGGACAATGACACCTCAGTCCCCTTCAAATTAGGCACCTTGGGACCTCACACAGTTCTCCCAGTTGCCATCAGCTGCCCCATTGTATTTTCATGAATTTCATTGATGGTCTGAAATTTCTTCCCTTATCAAATGAGACTGTAGTTTTGGGAAAAGCTTGAAGTTGCAGTGTGACAAATCTGGGTTTTAAGGGAGAGAATCACTTGGGTGATTTGATGTTTTGCCAAAAAATTCTGCATGAGACTTGATGCATGAGCAGGCACATTGTCTTGTGAAGCTGACAATCACCAGTTGCCATAATTTTATTTGCACTTCACTCATTACATTGTCCCAAAAGCCTTCTGAATCATCCAAATAGTTTCTATAAGGGAATGTTCAAGTGTAACATAAATTTGATGCAGATTCATCTATCTACTTGCTCAATTATTTTGAATGTGATGACCACACAGTACACATTCTCACTCAATGACATCTACCACCCCCACTGACTAGTACAGTGAAGTCTTCACTGTTCCCACATGTGCATTCCAGTCCACTCTCCTTGGTTGCCAGGTTACATCAATGTTGCACAGGCTGTTCTCTTTATATTAACAACGACTAGAAGACAAGCGGCAAACACAAGGTTTGTGAGCTGAATCCAACCTTGTTTTATCTGGCAGCAGCACCGAGCTCTTGCTTAACAGTTAAGGAATAGTTACATTTATGCATTCCTAAAATTAAATTTGGCCCTTTGAAGGCAACCGAGAGGCTGATGTGGCCCCCAGTGAAAATGAGTTTGACTCCCATGGGCTAGACTTTTCCCTGACAGATTTCATATATATATATATATATATATATATTCACTGAAGCTTTGATATTTTACTGTGAATCAGGAGCCAAAGATCAACCTAGGTATTGATAAAATAGGTTTAAATGCATCTATCTCAGTACTGTCTTAGCAATGAATAATGCTTGTTATTTTCACTTTTGTTTATATTTGAACTTGAGATTATGTTCACTTCACACCACAGTTGTCAAAACTGGATGCTGCCTGAGCATGTCATAGCCCCAATATAATGTGTTGGGTTCTGTTAACTGATGTCAAAATGCCTTGAAATTTTTTATTTCCATTTTCTTTGAGTCTGAAGCAAATCCCCTTACAAATGCATCTTATCTCACTCTTAAAATGTGTTCAGATATCACCTATTTTATTTTCATATCTGGTATGTACAGCATATTGTGTTTCCTAGTCAGACCACCACACTGATTGTGCTCATTATTTGTGAGTTGTGGACACCTTTTACTAAAAACAGGAAGGTACGGATTTAGATCTGGAGTTTTTCTGACACTCTCAGGTAATTGTGCTGATGAGGATTGTTTAATTCAATGAGAGCCAGATGTCTAGGAGAACAAGAATTAGATACCAATAACAGGAAATAAAGTAGTGTATTATCTCAATAGGTGAGCCACACAGTAATGATGAATATGGGAGAGTAAATATGCTATAACATGAAGTTAATATTAGAGTTCTAAACACCTGGGTTTTACAGTTTTATTGTTTACTTCCTTGTTTGTTTTGATAGTTGATACTAGTTGCATTTATGAATTATCTTAAATTTCTAGGATTTCTTTTGAATGTATAGGCTTTTGACTTCTTAAACTTCATATGTATCTACATTTCTAGATTTGAATGATGATTCCCCTGAAGCTGATATCTGAAAATACTAACAAAAGACTCTTGATAATGTCGATCAGAGCTAGATAGACTATTATAGAATTCAAGTAATTATAGAATTACTACCCAACACATTATATTGGGGCTATGACATGTTCAGGCAGCATCCAGTTTTGACAACTGTGGTGTGAAGTGAACATAATCTCAAGTTCAAATATAAACAAAAGTAAAAGTAATTATAGAATTACTTGAATTTTAAACAATTTATATTTATCCAGTAACTTTGGGACAGTGGTGGGATAGGGATTATTTTATGGAAACAATGTAATAATTTCAGTGAAGATAAATTAATTGTGGATAGATGAATTGTTTGACAATAAAACAATCAAAATGAACCTAGTGTAACCACAAGACACTAAGGGCCTGGATCACATCTGGGAAAAAGGCAAAATATATTGGACAGATAGCATTTTATGCCAGAAAAGACACAAGTAAATTATGAGCTGTGCATGAACTAAAATAGGTGAAACTGCAGGTAGTAAGTATAATTGTATCATTATTTATACTTTACAGCTACTTCCTATTTTCTCAAAGTCCATTTCTCATTTTCCTGCCATCCTTTCACTTGAGTTATCAGGCTATTTTGCTCAGATCAAGTCTAATTTCTAATTCTAATATGTTTTTAAATAACTTGCTTATCTACATATTGTAAACTTTGTTTCCCATTATTCAGTATTCATTTGTTTCAATATTTTCATAATAAACTATCTTTTAAATGAGAGATATAAATGAGACATATAGAAAAAAGAAACACACAGAAAATCCAGGTAGAGATTAGAAGAAAAAATTATCAAAAGTACTTGGCATTCAAACATTGGTAGCAGTTATTTAAAGGCATTCATAGAATGGGTTTTAATAAATACTTTTAGTTAATTTAAAATATCAGAGTGGGAGACATGTTAACAGCTTCAATTTTTAGACATGTGCTAATGATTTACCTAATCACTCTCTCTTTGTGAAGCTGAGTTAATTTAAAATAATGAGATCACCATGTCCATTTCCTGCTTTGAGCCTTTCTAGAATAAGAATTGAAATGGCAAATGAAATCTAAAAATGATGAAATCTCAGCTCTTTAAAAAAAATTATACAACCAGGCATGTAAATCTACCATCACTTCATATACTAGCAATCTAGACTAAAATAAAGATGAAACAACTTTCCTGACTGGAGTAAAGATAACAACTGCATTAAATTGGATTTTTTGGTACTTAAATGAAAGGCAGTTTTTCCAGTATCTGAAACCTGCCTCAAATCAGTTCATAAACTGATTGGACTAAACAGTATTGAATTTGGGGGTTGTTTTCTATTCTCTTTGGCTGACACAATGTTCACGTTTCTTATTTAACTATGAGAGGAGCTGAAATAACGGAGACTATCAGTAATGTAGAAATGAAATCTTTCAAATTGCATTCAGTTCCCCAATGTCCACTTGAGGCTTGTCTCCCCCCAAAACACATATTTCAAAGTAGTTTTAAAGGACTCTTCTTTTAAATGAATAATTTATTTCATTAGATACACATTTTGTCTTTTGAAAATAAGATAATTATTTTTTGTTCACTTTTCAGTGTAATTGTCTAAAGGAGGTAGATACACTGATAGTCTCATTTTCTAGTTTTAGAATATATGTATGTGTATGTGTGTGTGTGTGTGTGTATAAATTTACCAAAAATATATACACTCTTACCTTTAATCTTCTATTACAAGGGTGATAGCTCTCTAAATTCAAGTTTATTGATATGAACATAAGGTAGAGAATTGTAAAGAAATTTCTACTCAAAATCCTCCCATTATATCATTATATGTACACAGAAAAACACTTATATATATTCCTGCAATTCACAGATAAATAATAGTTCTATAAAAATGAACTAATTAAGGAACATACATGAATGAGCCATAGACATGGACAACAGGGTTTGGATTGATTGGAGAAGAAGGGGGTAGGCTGGGTGGTGGAGAGCAAAGAGGGAAAAATTGGGATAACTGTAATATAACAATAAATTAATAAATAAAATATAAAATAATAAAATAATTCATACAGGTCAAGGGCAGAGCATTTCTAAGACAGTAAAATCATTGTGTGAAACTTTAATGGTGGTTATGACATTTTGCATTTGTCCAAACTCATGGAATCATACAACATGAACAGTGAATCCAAATGTAAACTATGAACTTGAGCTTTAATAATGTATTGAATTTGGTCCATCAACTGTGACAAATTTAAAGCACTAATTCAGGATAATAATAGGTGACTATAGTGGGGGAGATATGTGTGGGAATTGTTTATACTTTGTGTAATTTTCCTATAAACCTAAAACTGTTCTGAAAATAGTATTTTAAAAAATAATTCATATCCTAATATAAAAATAATGTATCCCTAAAAATGAGAATAACAGCAAATAGTAAAGTAGTAATTAAATATTTATATTCTCCACTAAACAATATAGGGAAATTAAATGCTTAATAATATATTTTGAATAACAACAGGAATTTTATCATTTTATTATTGATATAGAATTAAATTAATTTTAATCTTTTAGTAAAAATTTAAAGGGAGATTGAGCGAGACCTCTCTTTTGGGGGGAGCTAATCTTACATAATAGGAACTAAAATACTGTTTTATTCATATAAACTCTGTCTGTTCAAAGCCTAGTAATCTGCTTGGAAGACACAAGCAACAGTTTCTCAATGAATACCTACTAAATTGAATTTAAAGCAAAAAGGATGTTAGTGAAATTAAATAATTACTAACAAATTGTACTTTTTTCTGCCATGCAATGCTGATACTAACTTTACAATCCCATAAATTATAACTGATTATTTTTAAATATATTTGTTTCTGTTTAATATAACATTAACTCTAGATTTTTAAAATTAAAATATAGTTAATGTGAAATATTAATTTCAGATGTATAGCATAGTTATTCAACATTTAAATACCTAATGAAATAATTACCATGATAAGTCTAGTAAACACATGTTGGGTTTTTAAGGATTTAATAGCTTTATTTTAAGCCAGATGTATTTTTCCCTTACCTTAGAATTTTGTAATGTAAAATCAAGATACCTGAACATCCAACTTATTAGATTAAAGTAGTACTTAAATCAATAACATTCTGACTCAAAAGAGGCTACTTGACTTTCAAATCATTTAATTGAAGTTACATTTCATTAATTAAAATAATCTGAACTTGGCTTCATCAACTGAATCATTTTGATGATTGATCAGATCATTTCTTTCTGAAGATTGTTGATTTAGTTTTTTCTTATAAATCACACTTTACTCAAGGAAATCAAGCAATTAGAGATTACATGTGTAATTATAAAACAAATAAGAGAATAAAAACCTACCTAGTTTCACTAATAGGTACATGTAAATGCACACATATACACACAGAGTATTGTCTAAGGTGGTAAATGTTAATCCTCAAGATCTCATCTTGAACTTTGTGTTTTCTCATAACACAGACTGTCTCTTGATGATTTTCCAATAATGAAAATGACAGTGATAGCCATTACTATTTATAAAATGGTGGTGGTGTGCCAGACACTGCTTACAACTCTTAAGATTGAGTAATACATTGAAATTAATTGTGATTAGTCATTATGTATTGTTAATGTTTAAGATAAAAATAGTGTATATCTGTGGGTTAACACTTAGAATAAACATGTTAGCAATAACAAATAAATAAAATGCCACCATCTGGAAGAAGCTAAGGTAGGTTTTTTGGTTTGTTTGTTTTTTTTTTGTTTTTAAGCATGTGGTGTGTGTGCGTGCATGTGTGTGTGTGTGTGTGTGTGTGGTTGTCTTTTTACTATCACATGGGTCAATTTATCTTCACTACGTTCTCTTTTTTCTTAGGTATTATTATTTATCTAGTTCTTTGCCAATCAAGAGAGAAAAATAGAAACTTGTTAGGTTGTTCTTGAATATTTTAAAGACATATCTTTTATATGTAGATTATTGCTCATTTGCATTATTTTTCTTCAAGGTTTTATTCCTCTCTCTTACCAGTTATGTTGCCAGGTTATGACTACACATGTTTGGATTTCTCAATAATATTTATATTGTGAAAATATTGCCTTAGTGTCCTGAAGAATTAAAACAAATTGCACCTTACTTTAATAATTTGTAATTAAACAGGTATTTATTGAATGGTACTTATGTGTCAGACATTATTAAAAAAACAAGAAGATAAAAGAGCAAGCATCATAGATATGGTCTTTCCAAATATGGGGCTCACATACCAGTGGGGGAAGTGAAATCATATATTTAGAAATGGCAACAAATATGGTGAAGGAGTAGCCACAAAACTAGAAATCACACTAATACCAAGAAGACAACACTGCAAAGTATTTGATGATTTTCTTTGTTCAATCTTAGGAAGTTCTCAGCAAATTTTCTAGAGCACATTTATAATTGCTGATACATTTATGTTAATAAATTTGGCCTTTCCAGTGAGGAAAAATATGTTCACATTTTAATGAACTATAAATTACACACCTGCTCTCCTTCCTCCTCACCCTCCTACTCAAGTTTATATTTAAAAGAAGACAAAGGAATAAGTACACATCCCTGAATAGCAATTTAGAGAACTTGGCACAGAACTTTATCAGTCTCTTAATATTTCAAACCAGGATTAAATTGATTTATTAGTTTCCTAGGGCTTCCGTAACAAATTACCACAATCTGGATAGCTTAAAACAACAGAAATTTATTCTCTCAAGAGTACTGGATGCTAGTAATCTAAAATCAAGGTGTCAGGACTGTTGTGCACTCTTTGGAGTCTATATAGAAGAATCTCTTCCCAGTTTATGGTGATGACCAGCAAGGTTTGGCATTTCTTGAGTATAGCATCCTCAGTCCAATTTCTGCCTGATCTTCACACTTTTATTGAAGAATCAATAATAGTATTTATCTTAATAAAATTAACATTATGTACTATCTAATAGAATTTATTTAAACAAAATATTTAATGTGTGAACTTTAGCTATCCCTGACACACAGAATGATCGCTTCATAAATCATAACTTTCATTTTCATCACTTTCCATACAATAACCACAGTGGGCTGGAACTAGTGAACAACCATGTGAGTGAGCTTGGAAGCAGATCCACCCTCAGTTGAGCCTTAAAACCTTTTCAGTCTTGGTGCTTGCCTCGATTACACCCTGTGAGACAGGATGAGGATCCAGGTAAACCGTGTACAGATTCTCAACCCACAGAAACTGTGACATAATATTGTTTGTTTAAACACCAAGGATTATAACACTTTATCATGAAGCAATTGCTAACGCATACAAAGAATGTAATAACCTCAGCTGGTGTGGCTCAGTGGATTGAGCACCAGCCTGTAAACCAAAGAGTTCAATTCAGTCAGGATGCATGCCTGGGTTGCAGGTTGGGTCCCCAATGGCGGTCATGTGAGAGCATCCACACACTGATGTTTCGCTACCTCCTTTTCTGTCTCTCTAAAACTAAATAAATAAAATCTTTAAAAAATACAATTTAAGAATGGGTGGTTTGTTGGATTCTATGATTATAATGTATAGTAACCCAATATACATAAATTAATGGAAAAGGCAGGAGGAAAGACCAAATAAAAGAATAAATGGGTAGTTAGGAAGTAGATAAAAGAGTAGGAGTATGTCCTTTTGGTGGCTGTGAATTCTTGGAGAATGATGGCAGTAGCACAAGAGAGCATCAAAGCTTAGACGAAAGTAAGTAAAGCAGTCAATGATAACTAATAGACAAAAATCTTACTAGAATTGTGTTCCATTCACTTCCAAGAAAATAGATATTCTAAAAATATTTTGTCAAATAAAATATACATAAATCCAAAGTTTTAGGATTTTTAAGAGTTTTAACTCTAAATCTTTTAGGTGTTCCCTGAACAACTATAATTAATTGAATGTCCCAAAAGCATCTTAAATTTAATACCATCTGAAGAGGGTGGCATAGGCAGAGAGGGCTTGCCTCCTTGCACAGTCACATCAAAATTACAACTAAAATATAGGCAACCATTACTCAGACCCATCAGAAATTGAGTTGAATGGAAGTCTGACAACCATGAATTGAAGAAACCACATTCATCCAGATTGGTAGGAAGGGTGCAGACATGGAATGCTCTGGTCCCACATCCACGTGTGGTAGATAAAAATTCAGGAGGGCTATCTCAGAAGTGAGTAGTCCTAGCTCCACACCAGCCTACCAGCCAGGGTTCCAGTGCCAGGAAGATAAGTCTCGACAACTTCTGACTGCAAAAACCACCAGGGATTGAGTCGGTGGGAGAAACTGTTGGAATCTTCAGTAGTTTCTCTTAAAAAAAAATCCACACATGGACTTACTCAGACTCACTTCCTACAAGCTCCATCACGGGGGTAGCAGCTTGAAAGGCACCAGTGACATACAGGGAGAAACTGAAGTGGCTGGCATCAAGATGAGTAGATGCCATTGTCCCTTTTCTGAACTATCCCCCACAAAGCCACAGAGTCAGTAGGCTAGTGTCATATCTGAGACTCTCCATCAACCTGGCTAACACTGTTTTCCTTGCCCTGGCAGTCTCCAGAGACTCCATTCCACTCAACCTATGGGCCCACCCAATCTGCTTTTCCATAGGAATGGCTGGTCATGGCCCATACTTCACAGCTTCATAAGTCCTCTCAACTAAGCAGCACCAGCTTTAGTGAACCCACACACATGATGCCTCTCACTAACTGGCAGCAGGCAGCCTAGATGCACATCTTGGCTTTACCTGGGAATCTCCAAGCCCAGCAAAAGAAGCAGTCATCTCTGTTTTATAGCTCAGGCAAAATACAGGTAGGGTTGACCTGAGCCTGCACTATCTGGGAAATCTCAGAGCCTGTAAACCCAGGGGACAGCTACAGACCACGTTGGACCACCACCTGGCCCTTAAACAGCTGATCCTCTACATAGGGCAGAGGTTGGTGGTGAGTGACCACAGCCAGTACTTAGAGTCTTGTCTTAAAATAGCAGTCTGTGTGTTCCTGTTAAGACGTTAAGCTAGGTACGTTATTACTCTTTAAAACCCTCCATGAGCTTAATGCTATACAAAATCAAGTACAAAGTAATGCAACTTCATAGGCCAAAACCTAGAGCAAAATTTTTTCATTATCAGGCCTTCTTTTAGCAATCTGATATTCTGTTAAATTTCTTTCTTTCTCATTCGGTTACAGGAATATTGGTCACCTTTTAAAATTAATCTGTTTCCAAATTCTCATTTGTTCTCTGATAGTGAGAAGAAAGAAAGTTATTGTCCACCTTCCACTCTAAAGGTTTTTTTTTTTTTTACCTACTAAAAACTAGGGGAAAATAATTAGTATAAAGGATTAGGTATTTTTTTCCATTTCTGCTCAATATGTTTTGCTACATGTATATCTCTGTCCATTTTAAACATAAAAATACCTACATATAGGCTAAAAGTAAATGGAAAAATATTGCATGAAGTTATATTTAATCAAAATAAAGCAACAGTAGCTATATTAATTTCACACAAAGGAGACTTTAAAGCAAGGACAGTTATAAGGGATAAAGAAAGGCATTACGTAATGATAAATATGTCAATGCTCCAAGACATAACAATCCTTAATATGCGTGTGCCTAACTACACAATGCTGTTATGTGAAGCAAAAATTAATAGAAGTTTAAGGTGAAGTAGATGAGTCAGCTGTCAAAGTTGAAGGCTTCAACACCTCTCTATCAGATATGGCCAGAACCAGCATGTAGAAAATCAGTAAGAACATAGACAAATTCAACAATATCGTTAGTTCTTCCTAACCTGATCTATAGCTCCAATGCAATATACCAGTATATCTCTTCTCTGAGTTTTACCAAAGTCTCTAACTAAGGGCAAGGTGAAATAATGCATGAAAGATCTTAGTAAAAAAGTGGCCATATTATAGAGAATAAAATGTTGGAAATAGGGTGGCCTTTGGAGAATATTTAGAAATTAAGTAAGAAGTGAAAAATTGAATCTTTTCCAAAAAACATAAACTTTTCAAAATGACTAAGTGCAAATATTTTTTAATCCTAAATGAATCTCAGAATTATTTTTTCAACATGCTACCAAAATAGTGTTTGATGAGTATGGTAGATTATATTGATTACTTCGCTGTTTTAATCATTTATATATCTACAGTCTTTGTTATTTGACTTTAGAATCTGTCATATTTAAAGTGTCGGATATATTTTTGTATTTTATATTGTTTATGTGATATATTGCATTTATTGATTTGCATATATCATACCATCCTTGCATCCCTGAGGTAAATCTTACTTGATGATGTATTATCATTTTAATGTATTGCTGGATCTGATTTGCCAATATTTTGTTGAGGATTTTAGTATCTATGTTCATCAGTAATATTGGCCTGTAGTTTTCTTTTTTTGTTTTGTCTTTATCTGGTTTGGAATTAGGATAATACTGGCTTCATAAAGAGTTTGGTAGTATTCACTTTTCTTGGATTTTCTGGAATAGTTTGAGGAGAATCAGGGTTAGCTCTTCTCTAAATGTTTGGTAAAATTCTCCTGTGAAGTTGTCTGATCAGGAGCTTTGTGTGCTGGGAATTTTTAAATTATTGCTTCAATTTCACTAGCCAATATCAGTCTATTCAGGCTTTCTACTTCTTGACTCAATTTTGGAGAATTAGATGTTTCTAGAAATGTGTTCATTTCACCCAGGTTTTCAAATTTCTTGGCATATAGTTGTTCATAGTAATTTCTGACAATCCTTTGTATTTTTTGTGGTATAGATTGTAACTTCTTTTTCACTTCTGATTTTATTTATTTGGGTCCTCTATTTTCTTCTTGATGATTCTGCTTAAAGGCTTATCAATTTTCTTTGTCTTTTCAACGAACTGGCTCTTGGATTTATTGATCCTTTGGATTGTTCTTTTAGCCTCTATGTCATTTAATTCTACTCTGATCTTGAATATTCCCTTCCTTCTACTAGCTCTGATCTTTGTTTGCTGTTGATCCTCTAATTTTTGTAGATGTAGAGTCAGGTTGTTTATTTGAAATTTTTTTATCTTCTTTAGGTAGGCCTGTATTGCTATAAACTCTCCTCTCAGGACTGTTTTCTCTGTGCCCCGTAGTTTTGGATTGTTGTGTGTTCATTTTCATTTGTTTCCAGAAACTTTTTGAGTTCTCTCTTGATCCCAGTGTTTACCCTTCCATTGTTCAATAACATGTTATTCAGTCTCAATGTATTTTACTGTTTTTGAAGTATTTTTTCTATGAGGTTGGTTTGTAGTTTCAAGCCATTGTGATCTGAGAAAATACTTGATATGATTTCAATTTTCTTGAATTTGTTGAGGCTTGTTTTGTGTCCTATTATGTGTCTATCTTTGAAAATGTTCCATATGCATTTGAAAAGAATGTATATTGTACTTCTTTGGGGTTAAAGATTCTGTAATGTCAGTTAAGCCCATTTGATTTAGCATGCCATTTAGTGCCAGGGTGTCCCTTTTGATTCTTCGTTTGGAAGATCTGTCCATTGTTGACAGTGGGGTGTTAAAATCCACTACTATGAGTGTGTTGCTCTCTATATCTTGTATGACGTCCTCCAAGATTTTCCTTATATGTTTGGGTGCTCCTATGTTGGGTGTAGATATATGTTTACAAAGTTTATAGCTTCCATACAGAGGGCCCATAGACAAGTGAAAAAAAATTCTCAATATCAATAAACATTAGAGAAATTCAAATTAAAAACACAATGAGATACTATCTCCACCTCACACCAGTCAGAATGGGCATCATTAATAAATCAATGAACAACAAGTACTACAGGGGATGTGAAGGAAAGAGAACCTTAGCACACTGTTTGTGGGAATGCAGACTGGTGTAGCCACTATGGAGAACAGTATAGAATTTCCTCAGAAAACTGAAAATAGAATTAGCCTTTTGACTCAGTGATCTTGCTGCTGGGACTATACCATAAGAATCCTGAAACACCAATTTAAAAGAACCTGTGCACCCCAATGTTCATAGCAGCATTATTTTCAACAGCAAAGTGCTATAAACAGCCTAAGTGCCCATCAGTGAATAAGTGGATCAAAAGAACTGTGATACATTACACAATGGAATACTATGTAGCAGACAGAAAGAAGGAACTCCTACCCTTTGCAACAGCATGGATGGAACTGCAGAGCATTATACTAAGTGAAATAAGCCCAGAGGTGAAAGACAAATATCTTATAATGTCACCTGTAGATGGAACCTAATTAATCAAACAAACAATTGAGCAAAATAGAACCAGAGACTTAGAAATAAAGATTAAACTGACAGGGACTGGAAGGGAGACGTAAGAGGAAAAGGGATAATGAGGGACAGAAGGGGTATCAAAAGAACACAAATAGAGGACTCCTGGGCATGGACAATTGTTGGGAGCTGCCCTGCCTGTTTTCAGGAGTTGTAACACCCTCATGGCTAAGGCTGAGTGAGCGACCTTTGGGCCATAAGCCACTAAGGAGGCAATGCCTATCTCCCTGGCAGGAGCACCACTTCTGCTCCTTTTTCCATAACTGGCTCCCAATGCTTGATCAGTTAGCTAATGATGGGTAAGATTCCCCAAGGGGGAACAACCTAAGATAGTCATGATTACGTGGAGGCCCCAGGGAAGGACTTGGGGGGCTATGGAGAAAGGGGGTGATGGACCCTTTCCCCTCGTCTTTGACAAAGCCTGAAAAAAATCTCTTAATTTATTGGCTATCTTGCCTCCTCTGCCTGACTTAATCCTGAAACAATGGCAGAAGGCCATGCAGCCCTGTGCTGGAAAGGGTGGGTTTCCCCAGGTGATCAGGCCTGAGAAAGAATACATAAACTCCTGTGAAACGTGCTTAGCTAGGAATGCTCTCAATTAAATGATAAAGGTCTGAGCAGGAAATGAGTTTGTTTCTCAAAGTTTTGTAGCCCTTTTTCTAACAGACCCTGACTCAGAATAAACCCTCCTAGTTTTTGTATGCCATCTATTGTTTGATCCTTACTGCCTGACAATGATTATTGAACTTTACCTGTATTCCTGTGTAGTTTAAAAGCCAATAAAAACCTGTGAAGGAAAGGATTGCCACGCTCTCCCCTAGAGAGGGTAGCCAGGCCACTCTATGGCACCTTTCTCTTGAGAGGGTAGCTGTGTCTTCCCTTTTCCTCCACAGGACTCGGTAGTCCACGTGAATTTATCTCATATCTCATCCACAACTCCACAGACACTGCTGACTGGTGTTCGAGACAGACAATGGGAGTGATTGAGTGTGGGAGTGGGAAGAGGTGAGAGTGATGGGGAAAAGGGATGGACAACTGTAATTGAAAAATAAGTAAGTAAATAAATAAATAAAATATTAAATACAGATAGTTTTACCCCTTGATTTTGACTTTGCCAGTGACTGACTTTAGCCAACTGAGAGTAAGTACGAGTTGACCAATGACTAGAAAAGTGCTTATACAGTTGGGATTTTCATCCTGTGCTTAAGCCAATTCCATAAGAAGACTATTCCTGCTCTAAACTATTAGTACCCAAAGAAGGACAAGAGACATGTGGAGCATATCTGAGACTATCCAAAACCCCATAAACATGGCAAAAACTGATTGTGTGCCCAACCAAACTGTATTAAATCATGTTTTTTCTTAAACACAATGCAATTGTGTTTATATATGGATTTTGTAACTATAGAGAAGGTGGTCATTTCATAAAGTAATTTTCCATCATTTGGTATTTGTTATAATATAAAGTGGAAGAAGACAAAATTCAAAGACCATGTTGTAGCTTTCAGAAAAAAAAAAATTCTAAAGAAAAGCTTAATGACATTTCCACAACAAAGGCCCTAAAATGAACAAAAGCCTAGTGACAACCAAGAATGATAGTAGGGAAAACTCCAGAGGTCATTCTTTGGGGGTGTGATTAGAAATAAAAGAAAGGGGGTTATTAGAGAGGCAGGTGAAGAGATATTCTCAGAAAGACAGACAAGATCTATTCATATAGCTACTCACTTTTCCTTACTCTTTATGCCCAGATATCAGTATATTTCTATATTCCAAATCCTGATATATATGATTCATTTTTCTCCATAACTTCTGTCCTGTACTTGTTAATCAAGATCTAGCTTAGACCATAGGAGTCACCAGAAGGAGCTCTTTTGGTGGCGTTGGGTGAGAGATAAGGTGGGTCAATGATTAAGGAGCCTAAAGAATTTTGAATCAATGATCTCTCTTGCTTTTATTTATAAATATGCCTTATTGTAGACATAAATTCATTCTGATTTATATATTCAGTCATTCAATATGTTACTATTGCTCAAGTTCATTATTGAAAAAATAGACTTTGTTGGGTAAAACAAGAAAATTTCAACCTTGTGCATAGCATTATTAATATGAGATAATGTGTTCCATACATAGTTGCAATTTTCACATTTTGAGTTGTTTTAGAATCTCACTTATACTTGAGGACTTCCCATGTATATTAAAATAATGTTTTAAAATCTCATCTTGAATAATGGGTTACATGAATTAAAATAATTAATAATGAAGTTCTGTGAATTAAAATGGAAGGAAATAATTTAAGAGTTTTTCTATTATTTAATATTTTGTTCTGGTTATTTTAAAATATTATGAATTTGAAGAAGCAAAATACATAGATAAGTTAGCCCCAAAAATACATGAATTATACTCTATATAATGTTTGTAGCCATCAATTGGAATTGGAGAATTATATGATTGTACTTTATTACAGTCAATAAACATCAAAATTAAGAGGCAAATAAAAATTATGCATTTTTAGTGCCAACATAGAAACTAGTTGAGCAACTATTTACATTTAAATGTCTTTATTCATTTTAAGTAAACATAATTTAATTTGAATATTATTTACATTTTTATATCTCATGAAACATTCATATCTTTAAAACCATTATTTGGCTAGACATACTGAAAAGGTTTGCTACACATAATACAACTGAAAGCATGGATTTGAAAAAGAGAGACATCAATTTTGATTATTTTACCATTTTTTCAAGATGGCAACCCTAAACATAAGAAGGGACTAGAAGGAAGTGACTAAACAAAAAATATTTTTAAATGGAATCTGAAATGAGAAAAAATCTGTAGAGATTTTTAGATTTGAATAAGTAGCTGTCAAAATTAGAATTTCAGTTATGAATGAAGTAAGGACTATAGAAAGTCACTAATGTGACCCTTTGTAATACAGTTCACTAAAACAATTTACTGAAATTTATATGTCTTATACAAGTTATCACTAGGCAATAGAAATATAAAACTACTTTCTGTGAGATATATTTTCTGACACTATATAACATGAAAAATATTCACTTTTATACAGTATGCCAACTTTTCTTGTCAAAACTCATTCACTGGAAAAGGAATCTAGACACTTCTGAAGTTTCCATTTCAGGTCTAAATCTTTGAATATCTTAAGAGCTCCATTAAGATTTACTGGTATACTCAAATAAAATTACTCTTTTGGTTTATTTACATTTGTTTTCTTTTCCCCAAAATAATCTAGACTTTTGAAATTTTAGCCTATTAGAAATCTACCTCCCTATCTTCAAGCCTATGCCGCGCAATATAAATGGTGCATTATGTAAATAAAGAAAGCAGCTCTGCCTTCAAAATCTTCACATAAATAGATGTCATTATTAGATAATAGATCTGTTTAAAGGCTCAAGTAGAACATAAACCACAAATAAGAAAAGTCACAAATGTTTTAATCAATGAGAAAGTTGACCACTTCTTCTTGGCCTTACATCTCCAGAACTTTGTAATAGAATCATCTCTAAATACTCATTAATGTATTTCTTTTATTTACTCAGGCACATCTAGTGGCTCCTTCTAAAACACACTCATATTCCAGTCAGTGTTTATGGTAAGTCAGTCTTCACCCAACAGCTACGCTGTACTTCTAAAGTTCAGTGATGGCTGTACCTCTTCCTCAGGGACTTCCCTGATTAGTCTTCTCTTCTTTAATTTTGAATTTCTATAAAATAATTATCTAATTCTTTCTTGAGGAGAATATTATAGTATTAAATACTTGGTGAACATGTTTTTTACTTTTTGAATTACTTATCACACACCTGGAAACTAAATTCATGACTAATATTTCATTTGTATTTCTTTCAGTACCCAGAACAAAATACATTGAAAAACATTTTTAAAATGTAGGTTTTACATAAATAAATAAATAAATAAATAAATAAATAAATAAATAAAACATGAATAAATGAATGAATAAATGAAAAAATAAATAAAGCTAAGCACTTATTTTTACACAGGATGAAATTGTCTACATATATATGTGTGTCTTTGTGTTTAGGCAAAATACTGGGTGATTTTGTGATACAAATATCACAAAACTTCAACCAAGTAAACTTCAGCCAAGAGCTTTAAGGTTTTTGAAGTTATTATTTCTGGTCTTTAGTTTTAATTAGTATCTCTTTATACTCATTAAGATCATACATTTAAACAGTTTATATAATACAAAATAAATAAAATTGAATTTGAACATTTTTAATTAAATTTAATAGTACAATAAAAGTTGCATTTGATCAACTTTTTCAGACTTTTAATAATGCTAGAATTTATATGCATAAACTTAACATTTATATTCTTTTTAGATGGCTTTCTATCTTTTACATAGGATAAGTGCCCTGCAATAATAACTTCATCTTCCATAGCTGAATCAATATACTATTTTTTTCATATTCTGGAATATCTCTCAATATATCCTTGATGGCCTCTGTGTCTTCATCTCCATTTGTGAGGCACTAAACATTTGTATCTGCAGGGTTTGAAAGGGACATAGATGATGTTGATGAAGAATCTTCCACTTAGTGCTATAGGTTAGGAGAAAGACTTTCCCATTGTCAGCCAGGGTCTGAGCGAGTTGGATGTTTTTCCTGAATGGTCTAAGGGAAGCTTTGGCTGCTATTGCCTCAAAGCCCATGTACACCAATAGCTCAATATTTTCCAGAGAAGGAATTTCTTGCTTTTTGTTGACCTGAAGATCTGAATCATTTAACCACCACATCTGAGGATTACTGAGAATAATCTTTAGGGTTTTGTCTAGGTTCCCATTGGCTTCCTGAGGGCCTTGCTTGGCCATGTGTGTGGGTTAGCCCATTCCTTTTGAAAAGTTTATGTTCTCTAGGCAGAGTTTCTTTCTCCCTCTCGCACTCTCTTTTTCTCTCTTACTCACTCTCTCTCTCACTCTTTATCCTGTACCTCTCCCTCTTTCCTTATTTGGGCCAATTCTTCTGTGCAGTTGGTAATATGGTGACTCTCTGAACCATGTTCTTGTTATATGCCCTTAGGAGAAGCCAGGCTTCCAGGACAGTAATTTCCAAGTGGAACAAATTGTAAACTTTTGATAGTATATAGCTCTTTAAAGTGTTGATGTGCTTTGTTGAGATACAAGCTGTTTCATCAATTCCACTGTAATAATTTCAGATACCTTCAAGCAATTTCTCAACAACTTCCTTTTATTTGAACCATTCTCTGATGATTTTCTCCATAACAATTTTAAAACTTTTCTGGGCCAGCTTTAATTTCCTTTTTGGCTTTATCAAGGCAACCCAGTTGTTCCAGGCAGCAATAAAAGTGCACTATATCCAGCTGTAACACTGTATAGTTACCTACTGAACCCAATGGTTCTCCACAACACCCAAGAGAAATATTTGTCACACTCCAATAGGCATGGCAAGGCTATTCCATATTATTTTCTTTTCAAGAAAATTCTGCCCTCCTCATGATATCCTATAGCTAACACAGGCAGGACTTTTCTTTGTGCCAAAGGATTTCTGATTGATCTGCCTGTCTGGTTAGCTACACGGAGTTTTTTGGTTCACCCCCATCTAAGCTCTATCTGCTGTATCTCTAGGCCTGTCTTAGTCCTCTGATTTTTTTTTCTTTTACTTAGGCTTCATTTTGTTCTTCTTCCGCCTGACAATTTTTGCTCACTTCACTTCAGACTGTTTTAGTTGGAGCGCTACAGCTTTTACATTACTCTTCCAGTGTTTACTCTAGTTAAATTGTTTCTTATGTATGACAATTTTGATATAATTTTCTTGAAATCCAAATGTTTAAGAAACTTTAGAACTTAGTTATTTGCTGATATGCAACTGGGTCTCCAACAAGTTTTTCCTACCTTTTGTTAGTCTTGGAGGTAAAAAAAAATACTTTCAATTGTAGAAATTTCTATTGTTTTATAATTATACTTTCCTACTTCACACTCAACTGCTTTGCAACATGTTTTTTTTTTCCTGTTATATTTTCTACTTCATTTCACAACATTCTAGCTTCTCAGTCTACTTGCAAGGTCCTTCAATGCTAAACCATCTTCATTACTTTCATCTGTATATGGAGGTTGAATTCAGTCTTCCCTTAGAAACTGGCAATTTTGCCTGAAGACATGTTTTTTTGTGCCATTCTGTGTCATCAGGGCATCTGCCAGTACCCAACAGGGTTCCCATTGGGTACTGATTCCCAACAATTACCTGAATACAGCAGAGGAGGTCACAGTTTGTTTTCACTCTGGGAGAGGCTGATTGCACTCCCACCCATAGTCAATGTACTTTGAATACATGTCCGTGACTGTCACAAATGCTCCACTGAATTTCTGCATTCTGTTTCATTACACACACATACAATAATATTAATAATTTTAGTTATTTGGTTAATAAGATTCATGAAATTTGTGAAGATAATAATAAATTTGTAAATATAGGACTGAGGATATTCACACATGCTTTTATTCATTCTACCACTAAGATCTTTGACTTTTTACTGTGGTCATCATTTTCATATTACAGCACTATCTCGCTTTCTTTGGGCAATAGAAAGACAGTAGAAGGGAAAAGCTTTTGTCATTTAACTTACACCTGTTTGGGATTCAACCATGCAGGACAACCCAGGCACAAAGGAAAGTGACCCAACTGCAAATGTTTTTCTTAGAGTACAGCCTTGCGGATGAGCTGTGGTGAAGAAGTTAACTGTTAAGATATACTTGCCTTTAGCAGTTGATTGCAATTGTTCCTTGTTACTAGGGGTTATATCTTATTTGATTTTTTATCACCAGATTTCATAATGTTTGTTGATGAGTTAACACTCAATAATATGGATTGATAACCTACTTGTCCACATAAACAATATCCAGTCTGTAAACTTAGATCTGAGAACAAGCTGTGGTCATGAAAGAGAAACAATTGATGACAGCACTGGTAAGAACTTCAGTTTAGGTCTATAAACTGCAAGGGAAATAACGGACTGAGGAGAGAGCAGGGGCAAAAGCAGACACTTAATCCTAGAAATATTTGGCCAAAATGTGGATAATGCAGTTTGATAAGGTGAAATTTGAGCTTGTAATAACAGTGAGTGGAATAATTTTCTCTAGATTCACTAAACCTAGAGTGTCTCAATACCTGAGGTGACTCATTGACATGGAAGCTCAGAAACTCTGATAGATTTACTCTTACAAGTGTCTAGGTTAAATAATAAATTATATACTGGCTTTATTGAAAGTTTATTTTACTTATATTTGTTTTACTTATAAGTATTAATCTGTCTTACCTACTAGAAAAGAATTCAAATTTCTGGAAAAGACCCAGGCATTTTCCATGAAAAAGATTTTTATACTTGATTTTATTGGACTTTCCATGAAATCCTGATTCCAATCACTATGGGAGTTAATATAAATTGTTTAAACTTTAGCTCTCTCATCTATAAAGTGGAAATACTTATAGTGCCTATTAGGTGAGACAAATAAATAAATATATGCAGCAGGTTAATCATTATTCTTGTAATATATGTCACTTAGTGTCTTATACATTTTAGTTATTATAACACAAATTAATATAACACACTGCAGCAAGTGTTATGAGTTCAGGGAAAAGTTATAGCTTCAGAGAAAGGGGTTGGATTGGGTCAACAAAAATGCATGGGTAAAGGAGATTCTCAGTACTTGAATATATAGACATAGTGGAATCATGAAAGTGAAGGAAATGTGGAAAAACATAAAAGAGCTGTATATTTAATGCAGAAAGTTATAGGTAATTCATTTGGTAGTAGTTCAGAATAAATGAAAATTTTAAAAGAGTGATAAACCTTAATATATCAGCAAAAGAAGTTCTTGGTTTTTCACCTGGGAATAGAAATTTTGCCTAAATTTGAATTTTGTTTTCTTCACAAACTAGATAGATACCTTGAGTAGCTTACTAAGACTTTATAAGCATTAATTATTTTATCTATAAAATTAGGTGTAATTATTTCCACTTTATAAAGTTGTTTTAGGATAAGATGAACATATATTCATTTATAAAGCACACATATATGCATACATATGTGTTTAGTATTACTTAGAATAATTTTTGACATATACAAATCACTCACTGAATGAAAGATATTTCAATGTCAGAATTATTAATCATATAAGCAAAGATATCAAGAAATTGATGGAATAGTTTCATTAAAAACCTATGTCTTGAAAACTTATAGGAAAGCCTGTCACTACATTAATTGAGAGACAAGAGAGATTGTAGGGATATAGGCTGAAAAGACAAAACATACAATTTTAATGGGATTACATTTGAGATGCTTGTGGGACGTGCAGTTACAGTTGTTCATGGGACATTTACCAATTTTAGAGCTAAAGGCTTTTAGAAGTGACCAAATATGTAACTATCAAGTGCTTTGGTGAAGGCTAGGATGCATACAGATTGAAAATGGCAGTCACACTCATGGACAAAACAGTTTGTCTGTGGCCACTGCTCTCATAAGAGGCAGAACTGGGTATCTGGGATTAGTTTAATGAGTGCAGTTGGCTTCACTTATTTGTAACTCAATCACCTGTAGATAGATAGACCAGGGTTAAAGAATCCTTATTTTCACCCTCTCATGAAGAGTCTGGTTGATTTTTTCAGAACTTCTCAAACTAATTTTGAATATGAACTGTTGATTTAAGCACAACTGATCTTTTCTTTTAAGATTTTATTTATTTATTTTTAGAGAGGGAAGGGAGGGAGAAAGAGAGGGAGAGAGAAACATCAATGTGCGGTTGCTGGGGGCTGTGGCCTGCAACCCAGGCATGTGCCCTGGCTGGGAATCGAACCTGCGATGCTTTGGTTTGCAGACCGCGCTCAATCCACTGAGCTACACCAGCCAGGGCTTGAGCACAGCTGATCTTTTAACACAAGTAGAAAGAAAAAAAATATTAGGTTCTGAGGGCTTTATACCACTTTAAAATGATTTTCATGAAGTTATTTTTTTAAAATTGATTGTATGATCAATTTTTCTAAATTGAGGCCTTTTTACAAAAATTTATTCCTATTTTTCAAAAATGTCAGGAAAAAATTAAAATATGAAAGGAAAATATATATAACACTAAGACTGGTATTGCACTTTGTGTAGCATTGTAGATTTCTGTGATCTGCTACATATTTAGGATACATAAATAAATGTTTATGAGCTATTTCTTTTATACTGATTAAAATTTTCACATTCACAAAAATAATCATTTTTTATTTTTAATGTTTAAATTAAATTTGTTGAGGTAACAATGGTTAATAAGATTGTGTATATTTCAAGTGTACAATTCTATGATACATCAACAGTATATTGTATTGTGTGCCCACCACCAAAGTCAAGTCTTCCATCACCATATATTTGACCCTTTGACCATTTACTACCCTCCCACCATCTTTCCCTCTGGTAACCACCTTACTGATGTCTGTGTCTATGAGTTTTTGTTAGTTTTTCTTTTCTTTTTTTTTACTTATTGCTTTCAGTTGTATAACACATATATGAATGAAGTCATATTTTCCTAATGATAAATCATTTTCTTGAAATTTTATTAAATGTCCACCCTCTAATATTAAGGTATTAATGCTGAAAATATTGTCCAATTGTCCTATTGCAAAAGTAACAAAATTATATTTTTCATTATGTAAAAGACTTGAATAGTAACTATTCTTTTTTTAGAATTAAATAGTTTGAAAATTTGTATTTATTTCCCTGAAGGTATCTATCATAGGCACATAAACATTCATATGTATATAGTGGCCTTCTTTAGAAAATTTTTTTGTTTCATTTCTCTCCTTGCTATCTTAATTGCTACCTTACAGGAAGGCATACCACTACATTATTTAAGAAATATGAAACAAGTTAGAGATTTAGGATGAAGAGATGTAACTTTCAATTTGTATGGGATTAAATTTTTTTAAATATATTTTATTGATTATGTTATTACAGTTCCCAATTTCTCCCCTTTGACTCCCTCTGCCCAGAGCCCCCACTCCCTCTGGCAATTCCCACACCTTTGTTCATGTCCATGTGTCATGCATACAGGTTCTTTGGCTTCTCCATTTCCTATACTATACTTTACATCCCTATGGCTCTTCTGTAACTACTTATTTGTACTTGTTAATCCCCTCACCTCTTCACTCATTCTCCCACACTCCTCCAATCCTTTTTTTAGATTCAATTGTTGATAGATATGTATTTATTACAATTTTATTGTTCATGGTTTGGATCTTTTTTTCTTAAATAAGTCCTTTTAATGTCTCATATAATAATGGTTTGGTGATGATGAACCCCTTCAGTTTTCTCTTGTCTGGGAAGGACTTTATCTGCCCTTTAATTATAAGGGATAGTTTTTCTGGTTAGAGAAATCTTGGCTGCAGGTCCCTGCTTTCTTTTGAATACCATATTTTGTCATATATAATGCACACCCATGTTTTTTGGCCCACACTTTCAGGAAAAATATCTTTCATTTTAATTTCTTAATTCAATTTTATTTATTTATATTTAGGTACTTATTTCCATATTGTAAATGAATTTTAACACTTATTTTTGAACACATGGATATTGTTATTGCTTTCTAGGGTTAATTACATTTTTAACACCTAAGCATAAAAAATAATTAAAATATTTATATAGATATGGAATTAGTACTATCCATGTATAATGTGCATCCTTATTTTTCCCTCAAAAATTTAGGCAAAGGGTGTGCATTATACATGGCAATATATGGTATTTCTTGCTAATCCCTTCTAACCTGCAAAGTTTCTTTTGAGAAATCAGCTAACAGTCTTATGGGAATTTCCCAGTAAGTAACTAACTGCTTTTGTCTTGCTGCTTTTAAGATTCTCTCTTTATCTCTAACCTTTGACATTTTAATTATGATGTGTTTTAGAGTGGGCCTTTTGTTTGTATCCATCTTGTTTGGGACTTTCTGTTCTTCCTGGACTTACCTGTCTAGTTCCTTCACCAAACTGGGGAATGTTTTTCACTATTTTTTTTTCAAATAGATTTTCAATTTCTTGTTCTTTCTCTTCCCCTTCTGGAACCCCTATCATGCAAGTATTGGACCTCTTGAAGTTGTCCCACAGGCTGCTTACACTATCCTCATTTTGGGGGGGGATTTTTTCTTCTTCTTGTTGCTCTGATTAGTTGTTTTTTGCTTCCTTATGTTCCAAATCATTGATTTGATTCTCAGCTTCATCCACTTTACTGTTGTTTCCCTGTACATTGTTCTTTATTTTAATTAGTGTATCCTTCATTTCTGACTGGATCTTTTTTATGCTGTTGAGGTCTTCACTAAATTCCTTGAGCATCCTTATAGTCAGTGTTTTGAACTCTGATAGAATGCTTATCTCTCTTTTATTTAGTATTTTTTTATGTAGTTTTGATCTGTTCTTTCTTTTGGGCTATGTTTCTGTGTCTCCTCATTTTGGTAGCCTCCCTGTGTTTGTTTCTATGTATTATGTAGAGCTGCTATGAGTCCCTGTGCTGGTAGCTTGGCCTAACGTAGTAGGTGGTCTGTTGGGTCCAATGGCACAGTGCCCCTATCACCAAAGTTGGGTACACAAGCTACACCCTTTGTGTGGGTTGAGTATACATTCCTCTTGTAGTTCAGTATTGATTGCCATTGGTAAGTCAATAGGAGGGATTTACCCAGTCCAGTCAACTAGAGTGACCTATCATTGAGGCAATGACAAATCACTGAGGCAATGACCAATCTAAAAGAATAGTCTGGAAGCTTGTGTTTATCTAAGCAATTTTTGATGGTAGAATAGGCTTGGCTTTGGAAGAATGGTGAGACAGACTTTATTCAAGAGGGGTTGCGACCATGGGGCCTTTCAATAGGGGTGATAGATTGGGTTCAACTCTGAATAAAATAAGGAAAACAAGGAAAATGAGAATTTATAGACACTGAGTAAGGTGGATACAAAATTACTAAGAGTACACATCAGGGCTAATGGAAAATTCTGGCTAAGTCAAGCAAGTAGAATTTTTACTGAGGTAGACCATGGTGATTGGACATTACCTAATGGATAGTAGGGAATGAGCAACAAAATCATATATAAGGCATGATAGCATATTTATGATGAGAGATTCTGGTTAAACTGACTTAGCAAGATCCTTGTTAGAACTGGGTGGTTGAGGCACATGAGACTATGTCTATCTCAAGATTGGGGCCTAGTAGAGTTCAGAAGAGACTTGCTAGAGTTTGGTTAGGGAGAGGATCTTTGTCTTGGGCACCAAAGGAGGTAGTAAGAAATAATATGATTCTGGATATATTTTAAAGCTGGATTCCACAGGATTATTTTAAAAATGAATCATGGGGAAAGAAAAATAGGAGCCATGTTTCCAAAATTTCTGGTCCAAGTAATTAGAACTATGCAGTTGTCATGTACTGTGAGCTTGGTTACTTCAGCATAAGATGATGATGTTAATGATGATGATAATGGTGATGATATAGTGACATCCTATATCTGGAAAACACGTTTGAAAACTAAAAAATATTTTAGTCATATTTAAAATAATGAGGGAAAGAAGGGAGAGGGTCCTCAATGAACATGTATAAAGGACCCATGGAGAAAACCAAAGGATGGTAGTATTGAAGTTGAGAGATGGGGGTGAGTGGGGTGGAGGAAAGTGGTGATGGGAAAATGGAGACAGCTGTACTTGAACATTAGTTAAAAATAAAATAATAAATAAATTTGTCAATAAGATGTTTTAAATGTTGAAATAATGTAAAGAAGTCATTATATCTTCATTCATACATTTGATCTCAAGACTATACGTGGTATTTTCAACTGCCTTTGTCCTTTATTTTGTTTGCTGTGCTTTCAGGCAGTACCACAGAATACTTTGTCTAGTAGGCTATTTCAAATCTTCATTACTGAGTTTTCTGTTTCTGCCTGTATGAGATGGCTGTTTTATTACATTACATGGTACTATTGGATATAGCCATACTAGATGGTCCCAGGGATTCTTATGGCTTTATCCCTATCCCTTCCTATTTATTTAGGTGCTCTATTTTTTCCCTGAGAATGAGGGTTAATTATTACACAGTGATTCATTTTTGTTGTTTTTTTATCTACAGAACGTGTTACTTAAAACGACTCCTAGTGCTGAGAAAACCTGGTTATGTTACCTCATATATGACATTTGTAAATAGATTGTATAATCTTTCTTTCACATAAAACCCAGGAATAAGCAGAGTCTTGAATCCTAAGAAGTATACCATGCATTCTCAAGTAGGTCATATATGTGATAGTAAGATTTACACTTTGCATTTCTATCCCTCTTGATCCATATAGTCTTGTTAAAGGGAAAAATTATACTCCATATTAGTAAATTGCTATTTTTTAGGATAAGAAGTAAAGCTTGCAAATTGTGGTCACCTGGTTGGAATTTTAAATATAATTTTAATATTAATTCCAATATGTTCCATGGCAGCTGCTTCAGAAAAATGAAGTACACATTAAGATCAGTGAGTTCCATAAGCAATAGCATACAACTTTATATTTTTAACTATGAAATCATTTTTTGTCATAAGCATTATTGTGAGTTAGATCGTGATATCAAATGACACATTTGGTAAGTTGGCTAAAAGTCATGCTAACTAAAATATAGTAAGTTACATATGATGATCATTAAAAATAAATAATGGTTCTTTTCCATGATGAAAAATATTTAATATAAAAAATATATTGCCACCATACTAACTGATTGCCTTAAAAGGTATGGTGACACATAGGATTAGTTCATGTCACTAGCAAATTATACATCTACTAGCATTGTTAATCAGGACAGTATTGATAAGGTGACATCAGTGTTGGGCTATGTGTAATGTTTGTTCTTGCCACCACTATCCCTTGGGACATGTGCCTCTTGGGTTGGAATTAAATTCAACAGGGTCAAAGCTAATTGACATCCACAGGCTTCACCACAGCTGAAGCTTTGTTGAGCACTCACCCAGGACACATTTTTCACACCACTGGACATGCGAAGCACACCATTTACTTAACTGTTCCCCAAAGCTCATTATTAGAACTACAATATTATTCTTGCCAACTCACTTAAAATATATTCAAATCATTAGTTCTAAATGGTAGAGAAACTTACCTGTAGACATCTTTTCTTTCTAATAAATGTAGCAGTGATATAAATCATTAATATCTTCAGCCTAGGAGGATTTCCCTTCTTTACTATCATCTCATCTGAGCTTTAATATCAAAATAATTCACTCCTTGATGGTGATAGAAAATTTAATAGGTCTGTTTTTAAAATAAACAATAATATTTTCTGCATAAGTTGTATATATTTAATGCTCATGAAGCTGATAATATAAATCTGGGGAAGATTAGTAGGGTAGGTAGTTTAGGCTAATGAGCTATATGCTCATGCAGTGTACCTGTGCCTCCAGAGCTTGTTTGCACCTGGTCCCATCTCTAAAGCTTAATAATGAATATTGCTGGGTATGCCTGTCTTTAAGGATCAGATAATTACAAGTTACATTAGACATTCAAGTGGATATGATTGATTATCTGGAGTCTTCAGAGTACAGCACTCAATTTCTATCAGTGCCTAGAAAAGCTAAGAATGACTTTTTAAAAAGATCCACATCCTCAACCCCTGCAACAGGTCATTAGCTCTAAATCTCTAAATAAATTTACTTTGGAGTTCCTATAAGAGTTTCTTACAGATTTAAAGAGACTTCTACTCTTTCATATCATATGGAATTGTGAATGTTGGGCTTTTCCTAATTTCAGGACACCATTTATATTTTAATTCGCTTTGAATTGTGTCCTTGGAGTTGTACAGTGAATGAAACTGTGTAGCATGAATATTGTGTCTGTTGTTTCAAAACGATCAAGTAGTAGAGATGAGAATGCCATAGTCTGGAGCAAACTGAAAACCTTCACGTTTTCTAGATCACACATAAAGGTAAGTATGTTATAGGTTTCCCAATATACAATTCTGGGTGGCGCACTCAGATAGCATATATGTTGTCTCCAAATTCCTAAAATATGCAATTGGTGTGGTGTATATTTTGCAATAATAAAGGATATTAAGGGTAGAAGTTGGTACTTTACCTTGGAGAACTTATTACAATATATCCAAAGATCATTAGACCTCCAATACTATTTTCAAATTGGGCAGCTTATCTTTTTTTGTTTGTTTTATTAACTCACAACTTAGGATATTTGAAATCATGTAGAATGCCTATTGATTCCAGCTTTCAAAATATGTCAAAAAGTAGGGATGTATTCTCTATGATATCCTATAGTGTGATAACCTCTGGTATGGTAAAATGGTCACAGCCCCTGTGGACTAAACTGTGGGCCCAATCAAGGAGTTAACATATTATGCTGAGTATATACTTATGCCACAGACAAGTGAAAATACTCAGTTTCCAATAGTATGTGCTTATGAGGGTAGATAAAAGGACATTCAAGACCAATATTTACATACCAGTCAAGGGTTGTATAAATTTTCACAGTAAAAGTAGATATTTAAATTAATGGGTAAAATTGAATAGAATTTATTATCCTTACAATAAGCTTAATATATTTCTAAAAGCATATCTCATGTGTGTTTGTTTAGCCAAACACAGGAATTTCATGGGGATAACATAGGAATCACTATGTTTTTTGTTTGTTTGTTTTGTTTTCTAAAACTCAGCAATAATAACATTTATGATAACTCCAGGAATATGTTGTTGCTTTTGGCTTACTATTTTGGACAGAGAGTGCAGTTCCAGGATGTTTCACTAGGCTCTTTCTAATACAAATGGTATTATTTGTGGGTAATTATTTCAACCATAAATTCAGAAACTGAAGATTGATAGCCCACCATGCCAATTTATGCATCAGGTAAAAATTCCTATAATTTTTCTGTCACAATTAGATAACAGAGTTGTCCAGAACCATGAAAAATTAATATTAACTTAGACCAGTCTTCAATCCAAGCAGTTTTCAAAATTTTGGCTATTTCTCTACCAGCAATGAATAATGGTCTTGATAAATGATTGCAAGTGAATTTCAGTTGTAATAGCAAAAATATTTATAGTATATATTTGAATATTATTTTTAAAGATAACCTTCCATTATTTTAATTATAGTCACTTCTTTATTGTTGTTCAAGTGCAATCGTCTCCTTTTTCACCCCATAATGGCCCCGTACCCCACCTATTCCTACTACCCACCCTTGAACCTACCCCCTCGGCTTTGTCCATGTGTCCTTTATACATGTTCCTTGACGGACCTTTCTCTATTATCCCCCATTATCCCTCTCCCCTCTCCCCTATGGTAACTGTCAATTTGTTCTTTATTCAATGTTTCTGATTATGTTTTGCTTGTAATTGTAATCACTTTTAAGTTTATTAAGTAACTCAGGTGTAATAACTGAAAGTGGGTACAGAAACAATTCTTAAATACTCCAGTGCTTTGTTAAATCTAGTATTTTTTTTTTGGTTATTAGTAAAAAGGAGGAAACTATTGGGAAAAATATTAGCCACAGCCTTATGGATTCCATGGTAAATTTGCCACTTTCAAAACATTTTTGTGTATAAAATTAATCTGATTACTTCTTTGGTCCCATTTCTGTAATATTCACTTTATATCTGGGAATACATTTCAAAGGTTGCACCTCTATCAACAAGCTCATCTCCAGATGTCACTCTAGGAATTTTTGCAGATGTATGTGCTCTCCTCATAGAGTTATTCCCCATATTTTGGTGAAGTCAGTGTTTTATAAGCCTTAGTTTGGAGAATAAGATATTGCACATAGAAAATACATCCCTAATTCCTTCTCTTTTCTTCTCTAAATATTCAAAAAAATTCTTATGTTTTCCACTTAGGTTAACTTGAATGATCTTTGAATCAGGATTTTAGTAACTGACTGTTCAAACAAATTATTGTGTTTATGCAAGCTGGCACAATAGACTCAGAATAACTATCAGAGCATCCAAATTATGTATCAAACTTTACCTAAAATTATGTTATGCTTTTTTCTTTGTACTACACACTTAAAATACATTATCTCATATTTTTTTCCAAATTTGTATATACATCTGCAAAGATATATATAATCTATATATGAGGTCTGTCTGAAAAAAGCCCAGCTGTTATAAATATAATGAGAATGGTTTGTGCAACATCAATGTAACCTGGCAACCAAGAGGAGTGGACTGGAATGCACACGCATAAACAATGACAACTTTGCTGCATTAATCAATGGGAGTGGTAGATGCCATTAAGTAACCATGTGTACTGTGTGGCCATCACATTCAAAATGACTGAGCGAATAGAGCTATGGATATGCATCAGATTTTGCATTAAGCTTGAACATTCCTCTGTGGAAACTATTCAGATGATTCAGAAGGTCACAGCTTGTGATTGGCACCTTCATTATGGCAATGCACCCACTCATACATCATATCTTGTGTAGTTTTGTTGTGAAAACATCAAATCACCCAGGTGACTCAGACCTCCTACAGCCCAGATTTGACACCCTGTGACATCTGGCTTTTCCCAAAACTAAAATCGTCTTTGAAAGTGAAGAGATTTCAGACTGTTGATGAGATTCAGGAAAACAAGATGGGGCAGCTGACAGTGACTGGGAGAACAGTGTGAGGTCCCAAGGTGCCTACTTTGAAGGGGACTTCGGCCTCATTGTCCTCCGTACAATGTTTCTGGTATCTTGTTCTATAAATGACTCTATTTTTCATATTACATAGCTGGATACCTTCTGGAAAGGTGATATATACCATATTTTCAGATCATAAGACACACCTAGGTTTTAGAGGAGGAAAATAGGAAAAAAATTTTTGAAGCAAAAAATGTGGTAAAATATTTAATAATATAAATAACATAATATTTCACCAATGTAAATATAAACAGAACTCAACAGCAGCATTAACAACCATATGTCTCCCAAATTTGGGGGGGGGGAGTGCATCTTATAGTCCAAAAAATGAGGTTTGTGTACACACACACATATATATATGTAAAATCTGTATAAAATCCTGTATACTTTTCGGATTATAAGCTTTTTTCCTCCTGTTTATGTATGTAACTTTATACATCTTCTGGAGTATGAGTTTAGTAATAGGTCTTTAATAGACAGGGGGAGGTTAAGAATAGGAAATAGAGAAGCCAGAGCATTTATATGTACAACCCATGGACATGAACTAAGGGGGAGGGATGCTAGTGGGGAGGGGGGAGCAGGGAGGAAGAGAATTTAGGAGGAGAAATGGGAAACTGTAATAGCATAATCAATAAAATATACTTGAAAATAAAAAGATATAATATCAATTTTCTTTAAAATCTTCCAGAAAATTGAAGAGGAAGAAATTCTTCTAAACTTGTTTTATAAGACCAACATTCCTCTGATAGAATAAGAGCCAATGATACCACAAGAAATCTAGGAACCAATATCCTTGATGCATATGTGTGGAAAAACACCTCCAAAATACTAGCAAACCAAATTCATATGCACAACAGAAAGATCATACATCACTGATAAGTGGATAAGTGGGATCCATTCCTAGGTTTCTAGGATAGTTTTGCATATGCAAATCAAACCACGTTAACATAACAAAGGATAAATCCTATGATTATTTCAATCGTTGCAGGAAAATCATTTGATAAACTTGAACACCGTTTTATGATAAAAATACTTATCAGATTAGGAAAAGAAGGGCATTCCCTCAATATGAAAAAGCCATTATTTAAAAGTCCATGCCTAACACTATACTCAACAGTGAAAAACCAAAGCTTTTCTGATTATGTTCAGAAAGATGCCCACTCCTGCCACTTTTATTTAACATCATACTAGAAATCTGAGCTAGAACAATTAAGAGAGAAAGAGAAATAAAATGTATCCAAATGGGAAAAGAAGAAGTAAAATTATGTTTGTTTACAGATGACATAATTCTATACATATAATTATATCTTTAAACATAAGAATTTCATAAAAAATACTGATGAAATTATTAAGTGAATTCAGCACCGTTGTAGGATATGTAATCAATACAAGAATGAGTTACATTTCTAGATGCTAATAATGACTGATGATAAATGGAAATTAAGACAATAATCCCATTTGCAATAGTATCATAAAAATATTCCCATTACAATAACATGAGAAACAATAAAATATTTAACCAAGGAGGCATGGAGACTTGTGTACTGAACTGTTTAAATTCATTCAGTTCTCTCTTCTCATGGATAGAGATCTTGGACCTTGCATTTTCTGCTAAGGTCTATACTGGTGACCTTTCTAGTTTCACATAAAATATATATAAATACATTGATCTCGGAAGCAGAAACCTGTATGTGTATGTGACTGTGACTATTTGGGTGTGTGAGGTCTGTGGGGACAGTTATACCCACATGTGTATTAATTTTGCTACCATTGATTCAGATATTTTTTAAAGATTTTATTTATTTATTATTACAGAAGAAGGGAAAGAAAGAGGACAGAAACAGTAATGGGTGGTTGCCTCTCATGCACTCTAGGCATGTACCCTGACTGAGAATCGAATTGGCTATCCTTTGGTTCTCAGGCTGGTACTCAGTCACTGAGCCACATCAGCCAGGGCTGACTCAGATATTTTAACTGATGGTTTCTTTTTGTTTCAGTCAAGGGTGGTACTTCCATTCATACTCAATTTCTTTCCAATTTCTCCATTCCTATTTAGTTGTATATTTAAATAAGATTTCTATTTCTGGGACATTCTCCACCTTGCCCCTTTCATGGTGAAGCCAACTTGGACTGGGAATGGCCCTTCAAGTCACCTTAAAATGCCCACCTGGAGCCCTGGCTGGTATGGTTCAGTTGGTTGGAGTGTTGTCCCATAAAACCAAAAGGTCATAGGTTCAGTTCCTACTCAGAGCAAATGCCTCGGTTGTGTGTTTTGTCTCTAGTTGGGGCGCTTAACTGATTGATGTTTCTCTCTTGGATGGAAAAGCATCCTTCCAAGAGGGATGTTTTTCTCCCTCTCTCTACCCTCCTTCTCCTCACTTTATAAATGTTAAAATGCCATCCACTGAGGATTTAAAAAAAAAAAAAGCTCACCTGGGGCAGTGAGCTAGAGGCCTGATAGTTTGTAAAATGAACCTCCTGGCTTGTTCCTTTGTTGTCCATTCCCCAAGTACAAAGATCACGACCTGGACAACACCCTCTTCCCCCATTTTCCCTGCTCTTCCTGTTTCAAAAGCAGACTGAGTCCAGTATGTATTAGCTAAATATCACTTGCTACCACCACAGTTCAATTCAGCTCATGGTGTTTGTGAAGTTTTCTCTAATGCACTGAAGTGTCGACCTGACTTTCTAAAGCAGGACTGGACTTTTCTTTTTCTTCTTCTCTGTTGTTAACATAGGCCCTTCTTACTGTATTTTAAATATTTTGAGATTTATTTTAAAATAAATATTCAACTTACCATATGTTTCAAAGTGGCAAAAATTAATTTTGTGCCCCGGCTGGTGTGGCTCAGTGGATTGAGCACCAGCCTGTGAGTCAAAAGGTCAGTGATTTGATTCCCAGTCAGGGCACATGCCTGGCTTGTGGGCCCGGACCTCAGTAGGGGACATGGGAGAGGCAACCACATACTTATGGTTCTCTCCCTCTCTATCTCCCACTCTTGCCCTCTCACTAAAAATAAAAAGTAAAAAATCTAAAAGAATTAATTTTGTAACTATTTATAAAATTACTCTGTGGTTTCAGTCTTCTAAGAACAGGTCTCATGCCCTTTTGTGTGGTATCCTCCACTCACCACAGAGAACAGAGTGGAGACTCAGGGCAGCGTGGGTCAGGATGATGTCCCTTTCTATTAAATTTATGGAGAGCCACTCACTGTCTTTCCTACAATAAATATTTATGCACCAAGTTCGGTTTACACTTACAGTGTTCGTGAGGATGTGGAAGAGATTTGCACCCACCAACTCTCCTAACTTAGTGATGATACAGGGACCTTAAGAAGTTTCATGTCTATAGCCCTGGTCTTTGACACTTGCTGAGAATGGACCTTGCATTACAAACTTCTTAAGCCTCATTTCAGAAAGAAAATAATTTGGAATTCCCACACCCCCTCCATCTCAGTCCTCTCCAACTAACCTGTTTATAGGACTCATCAGCAAAAGATTTACTGCAAATGTTTGGCAATGAAGATCCTCGTGTATATTCATATACCTCACTTATCAGGCTGACATCTTAAATACTCAGCTGAACCTAAACTCTAACAAAACTGAAGATCCCTTAAACTCTTCATGTGAATTACTGACCTTTGGATTTTTCCCTTTGATCATGCAAAACAGGAGCAGGACAACAGTTTGAATATAAAATAGCTTCCTTATTAATTAATAAAATAATCTATTTTACTTATAGTGTTTATTATATGCATAATGTTTTAGGAACTTATATACAGTGAGTTTTTCTTTAGAAGGAGGTATTCAGCTCTTGAGCACATTACAATTTGGCTGTATCCTGAGGTCACTGTGGATTTGCTGATATTCGTCCAACTTAGCTGAGTGATTTAAAAGTTTTCTAAATCTCATATGGCTCTTGTATTAGCATACATGTACATGGCTACATGTAGATGTACAATGTATATATACAGCTAAATTTCAACCAACTTTACTACTAAGACCAGACCATTACAGGGGATTTATCTTTTATATTCTTCCTTTTCACATTTTGGATGTTTCAGTGTCTACCCCACTCAGAGCTCTAGCTTTGCAGTTTCCCACATCCAGATTATTCTTGCAGCACTGCTGTACTATTTTTAACCACTAGTATTGTAATATCATATAATACACAGTTTACAAAAGCAAGGATAACTAACTTGTGCAGGAGGAAAATATAGTATATGTATGCTCATGCAAATACAGTATTTGTAGACAAGAATAAGAAATGCTATGGCCATGATATCTTGGTGTGTATCTTACTGTATGAAGCTGCTGTGATTGATGTAAATAAATATGCGTTAATTTAAAAATACAGATGTTTTGCATTTAATTTATATCAAGACTGGAAAGTTTGAGAGGTGATTTTTTTAAAGAGTATTTTCCATTATTAAAAAATCAGTGGTTTTTTATTTATAAACAACAAGAAGGATATGTGATGGAATGAATACTAGAGTTTATAATTACACATAAAATATCATATGGAAATAATAAATTAAAATATACGTTCATTTACTCTCAGAAATTCATAAAATAAATAAATTACAGAAGACGCAAATCATGGAAAGCTATATCACATTTGTAGATCAGATATTTTAAAAATATAACCTCCATATTCATCTATATATTCAATGAGATTTTAATTTACAAATTTTAGCAAGTGTTCGAAAAGATGTAATTATTTGTAATGAGAGAAATGCACTTTAAAACTGAAATGTGATCAGACTGCATACCTATAGCATGTTTAAAAATGTTATTTAATTGACAATACAAAGTTTTTGTGAGATGTGGAATTAAGGGAAGTTTTATTCAATGATAGTAAGAATGTGAATTTCTACAACTATCTTTGAAACTGTTTGCACTTATCTATTAAATTTGAGCACTGATATTTTTCTATTGGCTATCAATTTTGTTTCATATTCTGGTGTAGAACTGTGCCTCAGGTTATTGTTCCCTAAGGAGTTAAATTTCATTTCAAACCTGAAGCTAAGAATATACCACTTCAAAAGGAAGTACATTTAAGCATATGTCTACTAGCCTATTTCTATATAATAATATTCACGTTATAATACATATATTTTATAATAGTTATTTACATGCAATGTACATATATAACCTCTACTTCAAAATGTGACTATTCAATGTTCCATAATTTTACAAAGATGATTGCTCTTTGAAGAATGATGACGGATTCGTGAAAGAAGTAGAGAACATTGAACCAATTATCCTCAAGTGTTGCAGCTCATAACATTAATTCCTCAATGAAGGATATTTCCCAGGAGCCACTCTACAAATAAACATCCGCAGTTACATGCTGATTTGTTAATGACCCATGTTTACAGGTCTATAGTACACATTTTACTATTTTTATACCACAAAAAATTGACTCATAAGACTATATTTGTACAGTCTTTGAAGTTACAATGCATGGTTCATTGCTATTTGAGTGAGCGCATGTGCACATTTCTGGCTAGCGCTCTGCCTGTATTATCACCTTGCTGGTGAGTGCCATCTTGTTTATTCATAAGTAAAATTGAGCTTCCCTCTCCAAAATATTTGATCATCCTCTTTTCTAATATTTGTTTCACAAATGTATACATGACAATTTGATTTTCCACTAGGTTGTTTTTATTAGAAATTGGCTCCTTATTGCAAATCACATATAACTCAGGGTATTTCGTTTGTAAGGGCCTACATTTAATTGTCCTAATTTGTAAGGGAATCTGATGTCATGAAAACCTAATAGTAACCAACCAGAAGATGATTGTTTTATTTATGTGAATATGTAGATATTATTGATGGATGGTGATACAAAATTATTTCTAAGAATGTGAAGACATATAAAACTTTATAAACACTATCCTAAAAAAACAGTAAAAATATGTATACATAATAAGTGAAGGACTCTCTACCAGATATCCAAAGTCAATAATAATGCATGGGAATAAAAACAAATAAAAAAATTCCTTTTCACACCTTGTAGTTCAGTCTTTCACATAGGTGAAAAAGGTACCTAAAATGAGCTTTAAGAGGATCACTGCATGACTAAAATTGATGCTTACCACAGTGATGTGTGTGTGTTTGTGTGAGTATGTGTATGGGTAAATGAGAGTATGTGTGCTCATGATCAATTAATAGTGAGCAAATTGTTGATTTTGTTTACACTCCTTAACAAGGTCATTGTATACTTTTTGTATTTTTCTATGGAATGATGACTGTAAATCTCTATCACATTTTCTTTTCTACTTTTACTACTCAAAAATGGATTCATAAGATCTTCTTTTCTTTTTAGTCTTTCAAGTCATGGTGCATGGGTCATTGCTATCAGTGAGTACATGAAGACATTTCTGACTACATTTAAAAAGCACTATCATAACAGCATATTCAAGAATAATGACTAAAGAAATGGTGGAAATTTTTACTTAAAATTTATATTTAACTGTTATGTATAATTTGGAAGAAATGAAACCTGGGATATTTTCTCTACCTTCTTCCAAACATTTGGGGTGGCATTTTAGACCACAGCGATGGTCAGTTTACTTCTGTGAACTTCACAGTATAAAAATCTGAGCACATTAAAAAAAAAAACAGTGACAAATACTTGTGAGAGGTAATAAGCATGATATATTTAAGATCCCTAGTAAATCATACTTGAGAAATTTAAATAGAAAGACCTAAAGTACATTATGAGTAAATATTGATCTTTCAATAAAAAGTAGGTTAATATGAAACAGTTATCTCATTGCTTAGGTTTATAATGCTGTTAAAGGAAGACTTAACTATCTCAAGTGTCATGAACAGGGTTCTCTAATAGCATATCATTTCTAATCACAGAGTGCTTTTAAGTACAAATAAATTTCAGGTGTGAAATGTAAATGACCATAATCCTAGAGAATGATAAAAACGTATGCTTTGTGTAGTTGAATAACAATACATTTTTATAATAATTTGACAGCTTATAATATAGCACACCTCAGTTAAGACTCTATTACTTCAGATGCTGGAGGATTCATCCCTATTTTGAAAGAAAGGGTTCATACTCTCTTACTTCTGGGGAATAAACCTAAATCGAAGTGAAAATGCTTTCTGTAATCATCAGTCACAAGGGCTGAGCACCTCAAAATTTCTCCTACTGAATGTTAACAGAACATTTAAAAAGGTCTGGAAATATGTTGATATCAAATTTTTCAAGGAAAGTCTATAACAGAGTGTGTTTTTGGTGCAAATATCCTTTTATTTTAATAATTGTTTTGCTTTTAAAAGCAATTTGAGAAGTTTACCCTGCCTGTTAATATTATGACTAAATACCAAGGGTGAACGCATGTAATAAAGTGGTTACTTTGTTTTTGTTACTTAGTAGAAATAAAGATATACCTTGTTAGTATTTAAAATCCCTTATTAAAAATGTTCTAGGGGCAAGCCAAGGGGGGATCCTACTTGCATATTAGTTTATACTTCATTTGATCTGCTTTTGGAGCTTTTATAGTTTTACCTGGGCTCTCATTTTATTTATTGAAAGATAAATAAAATTACAACAAACAGAATATTATTTAGTTTATTTTATGACTGGTCACAGAAGTTTGGCTCAAATATGAAGTATTTTTCATTGAACAATAAAGGAAAGGCCTACTTAACATAGCAAGCAAATTTAGTAATTAAAAAGTAATTTATATTTATTATTCAATCAACAACTTTTTCCCTTTCTTTTGAAATGATTAGTTGGCTTGTGTATTATCATAGTGGAGTAATTTTTGTTTTGTTTTGTTTTTAATTTTTTTTAATCCTCACCGGAGGACCTGCTTATTGATACAAGAAGGGAAGGAAGGAAGAAGAAGATAGAAAGAAATATCGATGTGAGAAAGAAACATTATCTCTTGCACAAGCCCTGACAGGGGATTGAACCTGCAACTTAGGTAGGTACCCTGACCTGGAATCGAATTGTCAACCCTTCAGTATATGGGACAACATTCAACCAACTCAGTCACACCAGCAAGGATGATAGTAATGTTTTGACATAAATGTTACTTGTGAACTTTGTCATTAATCTGTGTTAGAACCTAAATAATACACTCTAATTAGTTTTCTTGAAGCACAGTTTCTCACCCTATCCATATTTCAAATAAAATAATAAAGTTTTCAAAACACATTCAAATACATCAGAACTTTATTATGTCATTTAACTTATTTATTTGAATAATGAGAATACATGGAAGTTTCACCTGAGCTTCAACTTTAAATCAGGTGTCCACAATAGAGTTTTAATCCCAAAATATAAATTCTTTCTTTTCCAAAAAAAAAGAAAAGAAAAAAATCTGTTGCATTAAAAGACATTTACTGGGTGGCAGAATGAAATTTTTACTTAAATTATTTGATCTTTCAATTGTTAATAGGCATATTGTTACAAGCATTACTAAACATACTTGTGTGACTTCTCATTCGCCTTTTTTTATTTTCTTCATCTCTGTCAGCTGTAGACATAATTAACGGAAAGCCTTCAAAAATAATATTTTTACATAATTACACAACTTTAGCACATGTTCCTTAAAAAGTTATATATTAATATATATGCATACTTTTCTGAATTAGGCTATATTTATTGTCAACATTTAATATAAAAAATTTTCTTTTAATTGCTTAAGTGCTACTAAACCCAGATTATCATTCTCCTGTTCAATACATTACATCTTCAGTAGCAATATAGAATTATATTTCTAATGGGAAATGAGAAACTGCTTGAAAAATATAACTCTTCTTTCCTATTAATTCCTATCACACTACTGAATTTTAATAAAGCCTGGCTGGTTTATTTTTATTAATAATGATTTCACATAAGCAAGCTAAATATTGTAATAACTCCACTATAGCAACATATCATTTACACCGACAACCAAGCCACGGCTACTTTAACAAAAGGTCCTTTTATACACATATGCACATAATAATGAAATATAGCAAATCCTTTTTCTATAATACAATCCAGAAAAAAGGGTAGAAACATTCTTGGATTTATTTCATAGGTATTTATCAAAACCTAAGATAGAAAGATACTGTGCTAAATGAACCAGATAAAAGGAGTATGCAGAGTAGCTTCTTTTTCGGAAATTTGGCTGGACTCTGAACCAATTCTGTCATTTCAAATGGGAAAATAAAAATACCATATTATAATACATTTCTATAATATTCTTAACATAATTAAGAAATTAGAAATGTTTAAACAAATAATTAAGAGGAGAGCAGAACACAGGGAACAATTTTTGTTCTGACAGCATTTATAGATACCTTCAAACAGAATTTTGACAACCTTGCAAAACAAAGCAAGATTAACAGGAGTGTCCAATGTTTTGGCATCTCTGGGGCCACACTGGAAGAAGAAGAGTTGTCTTGGACCACACAGTAAATACACAAACGCTAATGAAAACAAAAAGACCTCATAATGTTTTAAGTAAATTTACAATTTTGTGTTGGGCCACATTCAAAGCCATCCTGGGCGGCATGGAGCCCATGGGCCACAGGTTAGACACCCCTGATTATAAAATAAAATATGGGAACTATTCAAAGTGCAAGAGTCCAGAGGATATTATCTGCAAAATCAGCTGGGTGTCCAAGGGGCTTTACTTTCAGTTTAAAGGTGAGTCCAAAAGAAATCTTACTTTTTTCATCCATATCCAGTGATTAATGTGTGAGATAACTTTGTCATGAGCATAGCATAGGGAGAAATGTTTTAAATATGGACTAGCTCCCTCAAATATTTGAAGATTGAATTTACATAGTCTTTTGAAATAATTGTTACAGGTAATTTAGCCATCCTTATAAAAAATAAGAATTTTGGAAATTACTCTGCGCCATACACACACAGAGTCATACTAAGAAAAGAAAAATATATTTCAAAATAATATAGAATTAAACATAAAAATAAACATTTAGGAAAAAATAGAATAACTATTATTTGGAATGGACAAATATTTCTCAGATAAGACTAACAATAAAAAATAAATTTATCTAATCATTTATGTTTCATGCAACTTCAATTATAATACATACATATATAAAATCTATAAAGTTATATATTAAATTGTTATTCAAAATAAGCCATCAAGAAAACACAATGGAAAACCTCAGAATTTAATGATATTTGCACTAGATAATTCAACAAAGGACTCCCAATCAATATACATAGTGTTAAAAATCCTAAAAATCAATAAAAGATACAAATAATAGAAAATTGGAGAAAATGAAAGATTGAACATTCCAGAGAAGAGAATATTGAAATGGTCAATAAATATACAAACATGTGTGATCTACTTTATTTAGAGTCATAATTCAAAGACTGCAAATAAATTTGGATGACTGCAAAGTAACAACGAAAAAAGAAGAAAATACCAAGTGTTGGGAAGGATGTGGACATTTCATTTACTACTCGTGGGCCTATATTGATGCTGTTTCTAAGCAAGAGTCCAGAGATATATTTCTTGTTACTCAGAGAAACTAGATGTTGTCGAAGGTCTTAGTAACCAATAATTTAGAAATAAGTATTCCTGTCAATGTAGGGCTACTGTCATTCCCTTCCTCACCTCAGCTAGAACCTTGGTCATGGTGCATATATACCAACTCTGTCCAACCAATGCCATGAAATAGTCAAAAATTAAGGGTAATGCAGGCACTCTACTAATTTTCTGCTTTTTCATCTCCCCCACCCCACCCCACAAAATATGTGGCATCAACAGTGTTTGGTGCCAGTGGTGTGTGTGTCTTTGACTACATTGAATAACAATGGACCAATGTCATAAATTTAATACTGGATAAAAGATCCAGTCACAAAAGACAATGTCTTCTTTTTATCAGATCATGTAAAATTAATCTATACTTTTGTAAGTCTTTATAGTGTTGAAGGTTAATGATAGAAAGAATCAGAGAGGATAGGATTCCTCTTGTTCTAATAATGTCTTCTTCTATCAAGATTCTCTTTATCTTGGGTTTATTCAATTTATGAAAATTCATTGAATTTCAAAGTAATCACACTCATGTGCATTTTCTGGAAGTGAACTTCAATATTTTTAAAAGAAACATACAAAAATGCATTATCATCAGAAACATTTAGTTCATTGATTTATTCAAAATATAAATTGCAATTTTACATTTTACTCTGGTTATGACAGGTGAATTTACATAAAAGTAATTTGGAAACAATATTTGTACAGATCACTTGCCTGTTTACTTCATTATTTTTAATATATTATATTTTATAATAATTTTAAAAGTTAATGTGTTATTTTGTTTTGAGATTAAACATCTTTTAGAGTAAGGCTGTTTGTCTGGTAGAGCTTCCATGAAATGATGCCTAGTTATTAGATGCCTAGTGCACCAAATTGGCATTAGAAATTAGAAACTGCTGTGAACATTTATAAACATAAGTTTTGTTAAATATCTTAATATTTATTAGTTGGAAAAAATTGTAGATTAAATAAATTGGTATATGGAAGAATCAAGGTTCTCTTAAATAGAGATCTCCAATAGAGTCTCGTATAGCTTAGTAGAATTTGCATATCTATTTTGGAGTGTCTCTAAGATGCATATTGATAGAAGCTCTTTATTTCTTTCTGCTGCATAGTATTCCATTACATAGATGTAGCATAGGTTTTCGATCCACTCATTTACTGATGGGCACTTAGGCTGCTTACAGCACTTGCCTATTGTTAATTATGCTGGTATGAATATTGGGGTGAAAAGAAAAATACCATATGATATCACCTTTAAGTAAAACTTAATCAACAAAACAGACAAGCAAGTGAAATATAACTAGAGACATTGAAATTAAGAACAAATCAACAGTATCCAGAGGGAAGGTGGGAGGGAATAATGGGAAGGAAAGGAAGAAGGGTTTTCAGGATCATCTATAAAGCACATATGGACAAAACCAAGGGCAGGGTTGGGATCAGGGGTGGGAGGTGGTAGTGGCTGGGTTGGGGAGAGTGGTAGGGAGAAAACGGAGACAACTATATTTGAACAACAATAAAAATATTTTTAATTAAAAAAGATGCATATTGATGTTGAAAGCATCAGATTTGTCACCACATAAAGGAAAATTTATGTTCTGTTAATTACTTCTTTGCCACCTTATACTAGTATTGTCTTCCTTTTTGGGATTAGTTATCTCATTTGTGAAGTAATATTACCTGCCTTATAATACTGTTATAGGAATTAAATAAACTATTTTTTACAAAGCAAGTTATTTCAAGTAATTCAAAATGGTATTCTTTTATCCAAAGGATCAGAAAACTTGACATTATTGGACATTGCATGCTATGACTTATATCTAATATATTAAAGTATTTATTGTTAAGTAATCTTTATGAAAGTGTTAAAACTACTGTGATATTTTCTATATTAATAAATGGATATAACTGTAGTAATTAATGAGAGCAATATGTATTAACTATTATGACCAATTATATGAAGGTAAAAAATAAGTTACTAAAATTTTGTAAAAAATATAAATTACTTAACTCTGAAAGGGATAGAAATATGAAACTATAATTTATTCATTTAAAATAATTCAATTTGGACACTAAGTATACATGTTTGTTCTCAGCTAATTTTAAAATAATGACAAATAGATTGGACGAATGGGTTGTAATTTGATAATCCTTTGCTACACACTGCACTCACTTTGAATAAATTCAAAATATATTTTATAGCAAAAGTTTGATCCTTTGTGCGATAACTTACAATAAATGGAGGATCTACAAACTTTCTACTGACCTTGTATTTATCAGATATCTTCTGTGAACGCTACTTTAGTAATTGGTGTGTATGATACTTGCTTAATTCCTTTCTGTATGTTACAAAGTGAATGCTCAGTAATTTAAAAAATGGTGTAGTAGAAGTAATCTCATAAAAAGAAAATTAGAAACAAACTTTGATCAATTCTCTGTAATACTTTTATGTTTAATTAATATATAATATTGGTTATATTAATTGTATACTTTTTTAAAAAAGTAAATTTTCAAAATGACATAGAAGAGAGAAAAGTTAAAGCTATTTCTTTCGCTGGAATTAAGAAAATTGTCAAAGAGTTTCTACATCTCCTTGCCAAAAAAAAAAAAGAATCACTAGGTAATTCCATCTAAGCTTTTTAAGAAGAATGATGTCAGTGATCTTTAAATAGTTGCAACTGAAAACATCAGAAACTTAATATATTTTATTAATCAAAAACAGAATTCTAAAACCAAATTATTTCATGAATATTGTAGTAAACACCCTAAATATATTATTAACAAACATCTTATCAGAATATCAAAAGAATTAGACATAAAGACTAATTAGGCTTTCTTTCAGACTGCAAGGACGCTTCTGTACTAAGAAAGCTACCAATACAAGCTGTCATTTAAATATCTTAGAAAAATAAAATATGATTATCTTTACAGATACTGAAAAGTATTTGGGGAAAAAGTACCAATAGCTCTTCTTTGTTTTTAAATATTATTAATAACAACATAGATGGTTAAATCTTTAAAATGATTAAATATATCTCTCAGAACAAAAGACAGCATCATGAATAATATGGGTCTCTCTCTATATATTTAAAGAGCTCCTAGAAAGTATGTAAGAAAAGAAGAGCAGCATAATAATAAGAAAAGAATTAAAAAGAGGATAAATAATTTACATAATGTGATTCATAGATCGTGATAACCCATGCAAATTAGACCATAACTCCAACTTACAAATAGATGTATTACATGTAATTAGCCATATTGAAATGAGATACAATGATGAATATGTGATATTTAAAATTGTAACTATTTATCATCATCCTTTTTAACACTCCCTTCCTCCAAAGTCTGTTGTATTTTTCTCAGACCTTTATCAACTTCTGCAATGTTATATAATGTAAATTTTTTAATAATATTCTCTTTCTACTTTCCCAGTTAGCATGTAAAGGTTCATAATGGAGGGGCTATGTGTTTGCTTTGTTTACTGATGTGATACAGTTGCTCAATAAATATTTGCAGATGACTGAAAAGTAATTAAGATATAAAAAAATCTCATTGTAGTTAGGGAAGTCATTTTAATTAAAGCAAATGAACTTCTAAAGGTTTACATGTATAATAATTATTTTATAAAATTCAATTTTTATTTCATAAAAATTAATCTAATAAGATGCATATAAATGACCTAACAAGAATTTTACCTTAATTTTTTTACATAAACCATTCAAGTGACACTTTGAAAATAAAATATGTCAATCGCTTAATGTTAAGAAAAATATTACTCATAAATTTTCTATTCTGCAAATTTTTCTTTTTGGTTTAAACCTGCACATTATATCTATTTTATATTTCTCCACCCTTCCATCTATAAACACATTAAGATGCTACACTATTCAGCTTCAAACATATTTTTGTTTCCTTTTCCTATTTATATTATTGGAATAATTTATTTTATTATTCCACACTTTAATTCATAAAAATGGAAGAATACAAATGACACTTCATCAAAATAAAAAGCTTTTGAATGGCTTAAGAAAACATTAGCAAAATGAAAGGGAATCAACCGTATGGAAAAATACATTTGCAAATGATACCTCAGTGTGTTGCCACCCTTCAAGGCCAGGCAGGTTCATGGTATTCATTCAGACAGAAAAATATTCACAGAGCTGTTGGGATGTCTGGCATGCCTTTATTCACTGGTGGGTGAGCCATGCATGCTGTAAACTTCATGTCTATCTGCATGCCTCATGTCACGGTCCTTGCTCCCTAGTGTAGCACCCAATGTGGCACCTGTGTCCTTGCGTATCTCGCATCATCACCACCCCCAGCAGGGAGTCTCTACCTATTTAAGTACCAGAGGGGAACAAAGTCAGAAAGCTGCCAGAACGTTAAATAACATAACATAATTCTGCACATTCGAGCCCACTTTATATAATGGGAACAGTTTATCAGACATGGTCTCAAAGCTGTGACACTAGTTATCACGCCCCTCCCAGCCTATGGGAACATTGCTTTCCTTAGCACCAGACACCTGGGTGAGGAAGCCAGACTGCCTCCACTTACCGTACACTCAGACAAGTGTTTGATCTTCAAAATATATAAAGAACTCACATGACTCTACTCCAGGAAGACAAACAACCCAACTAAAGAATGGGCAAAGGCCCTGAACAGTCACTTCTCCAAGGGAGACATACAGAGGGCCCAGAGACATGAAAGGCTCAGCAGAGTCACCAGCTATCAGAGAGATGCAAATCAAAACCACAATGATCCTTTGTATTTCTGTGGTATCAGTTGTAATCTCCCCTTTTTATTTCTCATTTTATTTATTTGGGTCTTCTCTCTGTTTTTCTTGATAAGTCTGCTTAAAGGCTTGTTAGTTTTGTTGATCTTTTCAAAGAACCAGCTTCTAGACTTATTAATCCTTTGGATTGTTCTTTTTTTTTTTTTAAAGATTTTATTTATTTTTTTTAGAGAGGGAAGGGAGAGGGAGAGAGAGAGAGAGAAACATCAATGTGCAGTTGCTGGGGGACATGGCCTGCAACCTAGGCATGTGCCCTGACTGGGAATCGAACCTGCGATGCCTGGTTCGCAGCCTGCGCTCAATCCACTGAGCTATGCCAGCCAGGTGGATTGTTCTTTTAGTCTCAATGTCACTCACCTCTGGCTGATCTTGGTTGTTGCTTTCCTTCCATTCACTCTGGGACTTGTTTGTTGTGGTTCCTCCAATTCTTCTAGATGTAGGGTTAGGTTATTTGTTTGAAATGTTTCTATCTTTTTTAAGGTAGGCCTGTATTGTTATGAACGTCCCCCTCTCAGGACTTCCTTTGTTGTTTTCCATAAAGTTTTAGACTATGTGTGTTCATTTTCAAAACCTTTGGTGTTCCAGCCCTGGGAAATAAAGCCTCAAAAGTTCTGCTCTTAAAAACGTGTGGGATTGTGGTGTCAAGACAGACTCCCAGCCTCACAGGAGAGCTAGTTTGAGAGAATCACAGGGTCCTGGAACATACACAAACCCCTCCTTCCACTGGAGCAAAAGGGCCAGATTTACTTGTGGGTAGCTGGGAAAGTGACTGAAAGCCAGCTGAGAACCAAGCAAGTGGCATGGTTCCCTTTCAAACCCCTCCCCCACACAACGCAGCAGCTATGTGGGTTACCCTGCCCTGGGAAATATCTAAGGCTCTGTCCCTTACAACGTAACAGCTTCACCTAGACAAAAAAATATTGCCCTAATGAAAGAACAGATCAAATCTCCAAAAATAGAACTAAGTGATGAAGAGGTAGCCAACCTATCAGATGCAGAGCTTGAAACAATGGTAATCAGGATGCTCACAGAAATGATTGAATATTGTCACAAAATGAAGGAAAAGGTGAAGGTTTGCAAAGTGAAAAAGAGAAATATACATGGAACCAATAAGGAAAGGAAGGGAATTGGGACTCGAATCAGTGGTTTAGAGCAGAAGGAAGAAAGAAACATTCAGCCAGAACAGAATGAAGAAATAGGAATCAAAAAAAAATGAGGAGAGGCTGAGGATCCTCTGGGACAACTTTAAATGTCCCAACATCCAAATCATAGGGGTGCCAGAAGAAAAAGAGAAAGAACAAGAAATTGGAAACTTACTTGAAAAAAAAATAATGAAGGAGAAGTTTCCCAATCTGACAAAGGAAATAGACTCCCAGGGAGTCCAGGAACCTCAGAGAGTCCTAAAGAAGTTCAAACCAAGGAAGCACACACCAAGGCACAACACCATTACATTATCCAAGATTAAAGACAAGGAGAGAATCTTAAAAGCAGCAAGAGAAAAAGCGACAGTTACCTACAAAGGAGTTCCCATAAGAGCATGTACTGATTTCTCAAAAGAAACCTTGCAGGAAAGAAGGGGCTGGAAAGAAGCATTCAAAGTCATGGAAAGCAAAGACCTACATCCAAGATGACTCTATTCAGCAAATCTATAATTAAGAATGGAAAGGCAGATAAAGTGTTTCCCAGATAAGGTCAAGTTAAAGGAGTTCATCATCACCAAGCCTTTATTATTAAAGGGACTTATCTAATAAGAAGATGAAAACTATGAACAGTAAAATGATAACAAACTCACAACTATCAACAACTGAACCTAAAAACAAAAACAAAAACAAACTAAGCAAATATGTATAACCGGAATAGATTCACAGAAATAGAGATCACATGATGGGTTATCAGTGAGGAGGGGGAATAGGGAGAATGGGGCAAAAGGTACAGGGAATAAAAAGCATAAGTGGTTGGTACAAAATGAATAGAGGAGGTTAAGAATGGTATGGGAAATGGAGAAACCAAACAACTTATATGCATGACCCATAGACATGAACTAAGTGGGGAGAATGCTGGTGGGAGATGGGGTACAAGGCAGAGGGAAATGAAATGGAGAAAAAATGGGACAACTATAACATCATAATCAATAAAATATACTTAAAAAAAACTTTGGAAATATATTATGCAATTTTAATGGTGAATATAAATGAAATATTGACTCTGATTTTGTAAACTGTATCAATATTTAAACTTGACTTTATAGTTTAACTAAAATCAGTTGTTTGGGGGACATTTTTAAAACCCCGTATGTGCCAACTTATTTTCAGTATATTTTGTAAATGCATACACCAAGTATGATTGGAATATATAATTTACCTGATTATTTTTTCAGGAATAAGTGAATTTCAATATTCTTTTGCTCTCTTTACCTACTTCTATACAGTACTTTATTGTGTTTAATTAATTATTTTCCAGAAGATACCTACTTTCTTATAAATCCTAATATGAATATACTAAGGGGATGTGAAACAAATATGAAGCCAGGATTACTCGAGTATCATAGATGTACACACTTGATATCACTTTGTTTCCATCTTCACATGCACCAAGTCCAGACGTGGTCTTTGAATAAGTGATTTACCATACTCTCACCTGTGGCATTTTGCTTTATTTATCTATAAGGTAAAGCTAGCACAGTATATCATCATCATTATACCATCTAAATGTGTCAGCATCAAAGAAAAACATTAATAAAAATAGATTCTGAATATGACAGTTTTTACAAATAAAAATTTGCATTCATCTCTGTCTCAAATGTTGTAGTTTAAAAAGACACAAAACAAAACAACAAAACAAACAGAAGTTTCTACTTTGCTACTGGAATTAGATTAAAGTATCCAAAATCTACTACTCACCTATTACATGCACATGCTTTATATATGTGTAAGTTATACACATGCTTTCTGTTTTTCTTTGATTAGCAAAAATGTCATATGATGGTACTTAGATGTTAACAAGGATTCAAAATAGCTTTTCCATCTAACAGGAATGTGCCTACCTAACACTACACTACTAAGGAAGAAAGACAAATTTTATTTTTGGCAGACTATAGCTTTTCTATCACAATTTGTAACTGAAAAAAATATGTATATAATTTTTCCTTTCTTTTAACTCTCTATATAGCAGTAACAGACATTAATTGATTAAATTACTTGTGTTAAAGCCTAAACTATGAGCTTGTGGAACAGTCAGTGTTTTGTCTATTAAAGCTTAAATATTTGTAACATATTTATACTTATTAAAATGTATGTGTGTATTAGATAATACAGAAAACAAAAAATACATAAATATTGGAAAAATAATGTCTTAATTTTGGAGAATCCATGTTCTTGATATGACATTTTTCACCCACAATGATTTATTATGTGTCAAATTTTCTTCAATACCAGCTGGAAAGTTTATTCATTTTACTTAGTTTAGTCAAAAATGTGGTATTTTATATTTTATATAAAATGTGGCCCTCATGTGAATACTATACTTCACACTGCAATTCTGTTTTATTCAGTCAATGCAATTAACATTTCATTATATATTTAAATGCATATCTAAAATATAATGATTAATAAGCCCATTTAAAAATATATTTAATAAAAATTATGCTCCCAGAAATTTTGTACTCTTATGTTTATAACACCCTACTCATTAGGGTATCTAACAAAATTGAATCATATATAGAAAACATGTATTTGAAGCTATCAAAATGCTATCAAGTCAGCAAAAATTGCGGGACCAAAGGCTTGAAAAGAACAAAATTCCAGGTGGTTAGCTTCACATTTGGTAAATGCTTTTTCTCCTAAGACATTTACAAAAACTGCAGTGAGGAAGCTGCAAACTTGAAGTAAAAAACATTAACTAAAAGGCTGAGAAGATCTGTGTAGCTTTCATCTGTATCATCAAGTCTCATGAAAAAATACTGAATGTCAGGGCCCAGGAGAGGCAAGAGCTTACATAAGTACAACACAACTCTGTCATGCTGGTTACATGCAGTAATCCCACAGACAAACCAGTTCCACCATTGACCACAGCCTGATTTAAAATGTGCTCAGTCTTACTGCAAAGTAAATTATTCTGTTTTTTTCTAGCTTCCATTTAGGAGTCTTTCATCTTTCTTGTGGAATAGAGTCTCATACATAGATTCAAATACACACACACACACACACACACATTATTTTATTTTATTATACAGGGTCCAGCATAAGAAACACTTGCTTGAGTGTGGTTGGTAGGGTAATAATATGAATGCAATTATTTACAGTTTAGATTTTAATATTTCACCTGAAGTATCATATGATATGCCTGAGCACAATATTGTTATGTTACAGAATTACATGCTTATGATTTTGTAATAATAAAAGGATATTATTTGTGTCAGACCATGTGTATGTGTATATATATATACACCCACATTATATATATAATATGTAATATATAATATATGTACAGTATATAAATTATATATATAATTTTATTTGGCATTGAGCCAGAAGGAATAAGGGTATAAAAGTAGAATTAACTAAAACCAACATGGAAACAGAGGCTATAACAGCAGACACAGAAACAGATGCTGTAGCTCTCATCCATGTACTTTATTGTACTTTGTTTAGCATATTACAAAAATTAAGGTCTAAATGAGTAATTTTTATGGGAAATGAGAATGTAAAAAATAAAATCATATAAAATTCTAGATGGCAAATTTCTAAATGAAAATTAATGTTTTAATGTTTCGATTCAAAAACAAATTGGAAGCAGCTCAAGAGAAAGTCATCGAGCTGGAAAATAGGTTAGGGGAATACAGTCAGGTTGCTTATAAAGCAACAGAAAATAGAAAATATAGGATTCTATGTAAGAGATGTAATTAAAATTGTGAAAGTTACAACTTGTTTTTTCAACCTTATTTTTATTGTTTACACTACTCTGGTTGTCCCCACTTTTCTCCCTTTGCTCACCTCTACTGAACCCTTGCCCCTGCCTTCCCTCCGGTCATCACCACACTGATGTCTGTGTCTATGGGTCACACAGAAATGGTATTTGGCTAATCCCTTCACCTTCTTTCATCTCGTCCTTCCTCCCACCTCTTCTCTGACAGCTGTCAGTCTATTCCATGTATCCAAGCCTCTGTTTCTATTTTGTTCATTGGTTTATTTTGTTCATTAGATTCCACATATAAATGAAATTGTGGTATTTATCTTTCACTGACTGGTTTACCAATGTGAGAGGATAAAGATAAAGAAATACAAGCATATCATACTAAAGCTCCTAAAAATCAAAGATAAATTGAACATGTTAACATCAGACAGAGAAAGGACATTTTAGCTATAAAACAGAAACCTCCAACAGAATTTAGAGAACCTAAAATAATAATACCTTAAAAAGATAGAAATATATCAGCTTAAAATTTATATTTAGTGATAATATACTGTATAATAAAAGTGAGAAAAATATCTATTTCTTTTTAAGTATAGGAGCTTGCAGCAGGTCAGTGATTCTACTAAAACAACTAGATAATTGGATTTACCTTTTAAAATTATATATATATATATTTAAATTTATTTTCTAAGAGAGGGTAAGGGGGAGAGAAAGAGAGGGAGAGAAACATCAGTGTGTGGTTGCCTCTCATGTGCCCTCTACTGTGTACCTGGCTTGCAACCCAGGTATGTGCCCTGACTGGGAATCAAACAAACTACCCTTTGGTTTGCAGGCAGGCACTCAATCCACTGAGCCACACTGGCCAGGACTTAAAAATATTTCTTTAAATAGATTGGAAGAATAAGAACTACATAAGCTAAAATTACAGAAAAGGTGAGTCCTTTCTAGGTTATTCAATAATCACTAGCTATATCTTGCCTGGGGAAACTTTCTGATTCTGGTCATAGAAAAAAATTCAAGATGATCCTAGTCAGAGATATATCATTGCTGGGGGAGAAACCTATGGAGATTTTTGCAGCTGCAGCAGCTGGCATGATAGATTAGACACTAGAGAATTATAAAGCAGATAGACTTTCTTTTTATAGACTTTCTGCTGAGTTTCTGAATTATGTGTTAACCTGAGGAAACTGAGCTAGAAACCTTGACAAATTACAGTAAATAATCTGCAGTCTCATGGTACATAACAAAGTGAGTCCTAAGATTTGACTTTGGGTGGTAAACACACAATGCATTATAAAGATGATGTATCATAGACTTTTACACTGGAAAACCATATAATTTTATTTACCAATGTCACTCCAATAAACGTAATAAAAATAAAAAAAAATAAAAAAACATGTTCTCCTCCAGTCTTTCAGAGCAGTGGTCTACAAGAACACAATCAAAACCTTGGAAGGCAACTTCTGAGAAAGATAAATGAGGTGGATTGAATCTTACTGAAATTACAACTCAGTCTTGATCTAGCTCAGTCACTAAATAGGTTAACATAGGTCAGTTTCCCAAGTGAGACCACAGATGGAGATTTTTGTGCAAGTAGTTTATTGAGGGAATGCTTTCAGCAGAAACTTGTACTAGAGTGAGGAAAAACTGATAGAGTATGAGAGGGGGAAAAGAGATCATTTTAAAAATCTAGTTTCAGCTTGCAGGTAAGGAGAGAGAGCTCTGCCACGTAAATTGTATCACAATGATTATCTCAAGTAGAAGAATGGGGCTGGCCTGTGACATCACTAACACAGTTAACCAGTTGTCTCATGCTAAATTGTTATGACTTGGAAAAGTGATCATAATGTCTGGGTCATCACTGGGGGGCCACCTATGGTTCATAATATCTGAGGAAATCTCAACAAAAAACACCAAATGACTATGAAGAAATCAAAGTATTTATAAGATACAGTAAAATGGCAACAGAAACAATATATTACTGAAAATTAATGGAAGATGGGGGGCTCATGTCTCAAGCCCCATCTTCTAGGGAGATAGAGGACTCGTGCCATAAAGCTCATCTCCACCTCTCAGTGCTGGCAGAGGCTTTTGTAAGAAGGGAGAAGTGAACAGAACAAAGAGACCATGGGCAAGGATTGAAAAGTTCTCTAGGTGCAGACAGGCCCCTAGCAGAAGTCCATTCCAATGAGGCAAGTGATGGCCCAGTGTACTCACCCTGTTTAGTCATCCTGGATTCATGTCATCACGGCTTCAGTCATTGTGGCTCCATGGTTGAAGGTCAGCAAATCTCCTGGAGTTGGGGTGCCTGACGGTTGGGGTCTGTATCTTTTGAAGGTAGTTCTTAGGATTCTCAGACAAACCATCTACAAGCTACATATCAGTCAGAATCAACGCTTGCAGGAACTGTGTCAAAATAGTGAGGTGGGTTACAATTTCTCACCATTACAATTTTCCACTGTTTTATATGTATAAAAAAATAGAATGTTTAGCAGAAACATGATATCTAATTCTGATATCTAATTGTTTCTTAAATCTATACTGTACTAAGGTTATGCATCAGAACCAAAACTGAACACTTGGATATTTGACAGGATAGAGATTATCAGATTATTGTTAAAAGAAAATAGAAAGTAATGACAATGAAAGAAGAAAATAACTAATATTTTCAGATTTTTAGTAAGGTTGTTGAGGCAATATTTATTTTGTTCCAATAGGCCACAATATAAATGAAAGATGGCCAATTGAAAACTACACTCATTATAAAATACTCATATTATAAATTCTAATACACATATGAAATTATTATAAACTACTCATGTTGAACTCAATTTACCATTTTCCAATCTAGTGCTTAATAAAAAATACAAATCCTATGTTTCATAGTGTTTTAATCATAACATATTCCTTGAATTCAATTATCTCTTTTTCTCTGAAAGTGGATAACAGTAGTGAAACAGCATTTTTTTAAAGGAACTAGTAAATTACTGAAAAGGTAGAACATTGTGAACTTTAAATATTTTTTAGTGTAGGGTTGAGTCAGAAAACAATCGATGCCTGATGAGTTACATTTCAAAGTTTCTTTTAAATTACTCATATTAAAGTTAGTCTGCTTAGTACTTTGAAAAAAGAGATTTTTGTCTTACGAAAATCTTAAGTTTTGGAAAACAACATTGCATTCATCTGCATAATCATCCCTTGAGGGCTTTAGCAATTACATCGGGGGCACACATTATGTCTCTGGAATACAAATATTCATTTACTTGATTCTAAAGCCCCTTTGTTGCAAATGCCAAAGTTTGTTTATGATGGGTTCAGTAGTTGGAGCCAAGTAATAGTTTGATATTTCCTAAATAGCTAGAACTTCTGTTTTTATTTTAAAGCAATAAAATAATGCTGGCTGAGACTACAGCATCAAATACTACTAAGGGTGTGGAGCAACAGGAACTCTTATCCGTTACTGGAGGAAATACAAAATGGTAGCCATTTTGGAAGACTCTGGCAGTTTCTTATAGAACTAAGCATACTTTTATCCCGTAAGTCATAAATTGCACACCTTGATGTTTACATAAAGTAGTTAAAAACTTATGTCCACACAAAAACTTGTACATGGAAATTGTAGCCACTTTATTCATATTCCCAAACTTGGAAATTAATGATCAATATATTGCAGTACATCCAGGCATGGACTATTATTAACACACACACAATAAATAAATAAACTATCAAACCGTGAAGACATGGAGGAATCTCAACTACAAATTACTGAGTGAAAGAAGCAAATCTGTAACATACTTGGTGATTACAACTATTTGACATTTTGAAAAAAGAAAAACTATGGAGATGGTAGAAGGATCAGTGTTGAAAAGTCAGGGGAAGGAGAAATGAAAATGCACAACAGAAAGGATTTTTGATCTGTAAGATACTAAAGTGATGAAAATATATCTTTATATATTTTTCAAAGCATATACAATGCACATCATCTAGAATGAACCTTAATGTAAATTATGAATGTTGTTTGATAATGATCTATCAATGTAGATACATTAGTCATTAAAAATCTAACACTATGGTAAGGTACCTTGATAGGAAGGTTATGGATGTGTGAATGGACGAGTTATATGGGAACTCTCTGTGTTTTCTCATCTGGAACCATTTTTAATGTGATATTTTAGCATTATCTATCCCAGAAATACAATACTAATATGTAATTTATGGGCATGTCATGAAGGTAGCTTTTTATTTAACTCATATCTAGGACATAACACAATTTATTATTTTTGGAAGGTTAATCAGTTGTATTTTAGTGTTCTTTCAATGATGTGGATATTTTCTTAGGCCCAAAAATTCCAGGTTACTAGCATTATACATAAAGAGGCACAAAAAACATTTCCTGCTTTATATTAGTCCCAAATCTAAAGCGCCAATACCTATGTATATTAAAATTCAAACTTGTAGCTCTTAGGTTTAATTTCATGTTTAGCTAAAAAATTTTATGCTTTGTACTTTATTTCTTAATTCTTATTCTTAATTCTGGCTTTGGATAATTCAGGTTTGTTTTATCCAACTGTATTAAAATTATTTAATATCAATTTTATTATGTTTTTGTCTGCATTTTAAAATACGAGAGGAGGCTGGTCTTTTCTTAGGTAAGTAAATTTCCCAAAGAGTAATCACTTCTACCATATTAATGCTGTGTATGCTATTGTAACTTTGACTTATGCTTTCCATTTCTTGATGTCATTGAATATTTTAATAAACTGGACTGCTAGTAACTCAAAAATAGTAATATTTACAAATAGACTGAAGCATGGTAATAGTGGCTTTGTGATTTAAATAACAATGGTTTTATTATTTTATTTATTTATTTATCTATGTATTTATTTTTATCATTGTTCAATTACAATTGTCCCCATTTTCCCCTATTACTCTCCCTTACCCCACCCACCAACCACCTCCCAAAGTTTTCTTCGAAAATATCTATGTTTTTATTTTATAAAATTATATATTTTTGTATGTTGGTTTTAAGTGTATTACTTTAATTTTAAATACTTATTTCATTTTTCAATGATTTGCCCAGAAAAAAACTGTATAGTTTTACTATTTTTCATTGAAATTTTTATTGACAATTAAGTATAAATAATGTTTGGAAGTTATAATTAACAGAAAACATTTTATTTTTTTAATGATTAAGTTAAAATAGTATAATTTATCAACGTCATGCTTTTGGGGTGTCCCGATTGAATAATTGCTACACTACTCTGTTCTGTATGATGATTTGCTTAGCCATATTAGGCCTTAGTTTTGGGGTATTAACTTTATATCAGTTTTATTGGTGTTGTAACAAATTACCACCAATTTGGTGACTTAATGCAACACAGTTTTGTTATCTTACATTGCTGTAGGTCAGAATTTGCACATGGATATAATTAATTAAAACTAAGGTATCTGTATTGTTGCCTTCCTTTCTGGAGGCTCTGAGGATTCATTTTTTTGCCCTTTCAGGTTGTTGGCAGAATTAAGTTACTTTCAGTTGTAGGGCCAAGTTTCCCATTTTCTTGCTAGTTGTAAACTCAAGGCTACTTCCAGTTTCCAAAGGTACCTTCCTTCCTTGGTTTCTGGGCTCCTTCTTCCATCATCAAAGTCAATAAGGGCAGATCTGGTACTTATAATGTTGCACCTATAATACTTCTGTTAGGACCATTTCCATCTCTCTGATCTCAGACAAGAAAGATTCTCTGTGGGGGTTTTTTGTACTTTTTTTAAATTAAATTTACTGGGATGACATTGGCTAATAAGATAATATAGGTTTCAAGAGTACAATTTTATGATACATCACCTGTATATTGTATTCTGTGCTCACCATCCAAAGTCAAATATTCTCTGTCACTGTATATTTGACCCCTTTTATCCTTTACTAATCCCTATCCCCCTCCCCTCTGATAACCACCATACTGTTGTCTGTGTCTGTTTCTGTTTATTTTTCTTGTTTGTTCATTTGCTGGCTTCACTACTCAACCATAAGGGAAGATGAAATACTGCCATTAGTAACAACATGGATGAATCTTGAGAATATCATGCTAAGTGACATAAGACACAAAAAAAGTCAAGAACCATATGCTTTCACTCATATGTGGGGTATAAATCTTAAAATTTTTCTGCCTTTAAGGATTCATGTGATTAGATTTTTAACCACCTTAATAATTTAGAAAAATCTCAGCATCTCAATCACATCTGCAAAGTTCTCTTTGCCATGATAGTTAACTAAGTCACAGATTCCAGAAATTAGGATGAGAACATCTTTGGAGTACCATTATTTTGCCTACCACAATTCTTTATATACTAATTCTCCTCATCAAAAAAAAATTATTCAGAAGCTCATGTTAGCAGTACATGTTTGATCTTTGATTCCATCTCCCAATTTCTTAAACTCCTTTTCATATTTTCTCATTTTATATCTTTTGGCAGTGTTCTTTCAACCACAACATGCTGTCAGATTGCTAAAAACTTTTGTGTGTGATCTTCACCACCTCACCAACTGCTATATAGAAACCATCATATAATCTTCACCTAAATGGATGCATCTTCAGGTCCATTTAGTGTTTTCTAAAGAAATCAACTCCAGCACCATCTTATCTGATGGACCTTCCTTTAAAATTTCACACATGCTGATATGTTATTGTGCATGTGTATTGTACCATGCTTAATTAATTTGTTGTCTATATTTACTTATTCATCTTAGTGCAATGCAAATTTAAAATCCAGAACCACTGTTCTATGTATCTGATTGTGTGGACCAATGTCACGACCATCATAGGCACTGAGCGATTGCTGCTAATGGTTAAATGAATTAATTCATTGAGCAAATGAATTAATGAATCATCTTATGAAGTGGCTTAATAGGATACCATGATGAAATATGGCTAAAGTATCCATAGCTTAGGCTGATTTTTGGCTACTTCATTCCAAAGCCTGAACTTCTCCTAGTAACAGTCAGGGTTTCAAAATCAGGAAGCATTTGCCATGATGATTTTACTTGATAAATAAATTCTTAGGATACAACTTGATAAATCTCTATTAATATTCAATAAATATCTAAAATTATATTTTAAATGACTGTAAATTCTGTTTTCTTTTATAAACTCTTGATAAAAAATTGGTGAATAATCCATAAGAAGCTACCTTTGAAATTAATAAATTGTGAAAAAATGTATTGTAATTAGTAAAATAATGATAGGTATACTTATACATATTTTTAAATGAATTATTAAAATTTACCTTTATTACATAATATATTTCAATGCTATGCATATATACAACTGCATTTTGATAGAACTTTGGACTAGCAATTCTTTCATTCTGTTATTGCTCTTCCAATATGTAGCTGAATGGTCTAGTCAGGCTAATTAATGTAAATGAGTCAGTTAACTTATCAGTAAGAGGTTTCTACTATATAACATCTATACTCTCTGTTTTTCTATAAATCTTCAATTTCTATGTGGTACTTTTTCTAGTACCTCATCTTTTATTAAAATGGCATCTTGATATAATAAATTAGAAGCAAAGTAAGATTCATCCTGAAAGTAATATGTTAAATCATGACATTTCTAATTAATAAAACAGAAATACTATTCTGTTTTATATCCTTTGGTTGAGATTATACATGACTATATAAACAACAAAGATGCATAATATATAATGTATAAAATGTAATGTATAATAAATAGCCTATAACATAACATATAATGTATATTATGCATATAAAATTTAGCTAGATCATATGCTTAACTAAAATTATTAAAACATTCTAATTTATGGAATTACAGCTATAAAAATGTCTAAAATATACTGATCAATTACTTTATGAGGTACCTAACTGTTTTAAATCTCAAAATTTAGCATGCATTATAACATTTTGGGGATCTTTATTTTTTCTGATTTTATTATTATTTATTTTTATTAAATTTATTGGAGTGACATTGGTTCACAAAACCATGAAGGTTTCAAGTGTACAACTCAATAAAACATCATCTGTACACTACATTGTGTACCTGTCACTCCAAGCAAAGTCTCTTTCCACCCACATTTCCCCCCACACCTTTGCCCACTTTCTTCTTTGCCCACTTCACAAAATTCTCATCCCTCTTTCCCTCTGGCCATCACCACAGTTGTCTAGGTTTATGCATTATGTATATATTTTGTTGGTTAATGGGTTAACCCTTTTATCTTCTTTAAACAAGTACTTAAAGTCAATTATTAGGAAGATTGTTTAATCATTCACTGGGAAAATTTACTTTGGGAACATGCCTTATTGTTATTTTTAATATGATTCAGAATACATTTCTATTATATATTATTTTCAATGAATAAAATTATTATTTTGTATGAAAATGTATTTTTATTTTGTTTTAGTATACTGTTTTGGCACTTACATCCAATGATCCTTCATTATGAACTTTTTTACAGAATTATTAACTCTTTCTTCATATGTCTTTATATTTCAAGGATGACTTGAAATTGAACCCTACAAGAATATATGTAAGTAGAAAATATGAAGTCTCAGGAGGGTCTTCCTTTCATTTTACTTCTGTTACATAATGAAAGCAAATTCATGTAAATGTTTAGGGCTTGCAAGTAATACACTTCCATCTAATTCAGTACTAATATGCTGTTCCACATTATTGACTTAGTGATTATTATCTTAACCAGAAGCTATCTAATATTACATTCCACATATATTTCATATATATTATTAAGTTCATACAAGATTTTCAGTAACCAAACTAATAGCATTTAGCAGATAGTCAAGAGGATGCTTTGTAATTAATCTGCCTTATTGAAGTCCCACCTCAACCACATAACAGCTGTGTAACTTTGGATAACTCACTCTACCTCTCCATAGTTAAGGCATGGGATGCTGCAATTAAAAAGAAAAAAAAAGGCGTTATATAAATATTATATGTATGATTGATTTTAACTCTCATACTAGGTTTCAGAATAGAAGAAAATAAATCAGAAAAATAAAATTAATAGCAATGTGACCCCAATAGAGTGGCTTTGTCATGTGTAGTTTTAAAGTCTGAAGGTCACTCTCCGTAAATTAGTCACAGGGAATGCCACAGCCTGTTTGTGAAATTAATTGCTGGTCATGTTTGCTATTTTTAAGGTTGTTGGCTTATACTGATATCATGTGGTTTGAAGAACCATCATTTGTGTTTGATTCCTAGGAGGAAGTGGTATTCTGTAAGGTATACTGAGGCAGACCATGAATTCATAGTTTTGTGAGTTTTTCTGCCCTCTACTTTATCTTTTGAGAAAAGCAGACTTGATTATTTCTTCATGACTGGTATGCTACAGAGATAAATAGAGATTGCTTCTTATAAATAAAACATTGATTAGAGCAGGAATTCATGCTTAGGCACCTTCTTCCAGAGACAATGCTCCTTGAAGAAGCATATATAAAAATTAAGTATTTAAGCAACTGTGTTTTAGTATACACTTGGAGCCATGAGAACAGAGAAAGCAACTGTCAAGTTTATAAATATAAAGCTTAAAATACTCTAACAGAAAGTAAAACCAAAAATGTGTACTCATCAACAAGATTTGAGTATGAGGTTGTGTCATCAATAATGCTATTAAACATTGTCTTTCAAAGTATTACAAATCATTTGAGCCAATAATAGATACTAGCCAGTAATAATAATAAGATGCAATATCCCAGCTGCTAATGAACAGTTTTGTTTGTTTTATCATTTATAATAGTGAAATATAAACACTTGGTTTGTATAAAATAATCATGGCAGACAGAGAGGAACAAGTAAAAAGTACATTCCATATAGACGGATGTAGGTAGCTATAAGCAATTTAATATTAGGGTGTGGGCTTGACCTTAAGGATACTCTCATGTTTCCTATTTGGTGCTCCAAAAACTAGACAGCTCTAGATTTCGGAGGTTCTTCCAAATTAATTTTTCAAAACTGAAATTTTCTTTTACCTCTGACATCTTTGAAATATTTAATACAATTTTGGGGATATACATCGGTGACAAAATTATAATATTGTGCTTGTTAACAGCATTTTTTCCAGGATTTGTGTGTGTTGTCCAAGTATTCTTTGTAAAACATTAAGAACACGACTCTCACATTTGTCATTTGTCAAAGATTTCTCTATCTATTTAATGAGGAAATCAGTAAGATAATAAAGGTGGTTCCAAGCAGAACACTGAGACTGGTTTATATAGACAGTGACAGAAAAAAAAATGCTGAAATAAGATTTCTAAGTCAGATACTAAATTGTTTCATTTCCTATAGGACAATAAAATTACATTTGATATTATCTTGTGCATTTCTAAAGGTATTTTATAATTTAAATTTTAATGTCTGAGGATAACTTTGAAGGACACACATTAATCTTTCTTCCATATTTCCATTTTATATGATCTTAATGGTTTATTGAACCTTCATAGTTTCAGCTATGATGTTTGCCAGTCTTCTTGACTTCTGAGGCTTACTTTAAGAAATGGTTCATACCTGCATTACATACACTTTGGAAATCCTCCAGGTTTTGTTAGTCATTTGAAGTTTTATGGAGAGAGGTTGTCTAATATTGTAGCATCTACCACTCTATAAAACTCTCCTGGCTGTTATTGCCTATCAGTATCTTTATTCCTATCATCAGAATTCATTCTACTCTTCAGTCATCATACCACAAGGTGTTTTAATATATTTTTGAAGTTTCCAATTTTATTGAAAATGAGTAACTGAAAAAATGTTGGAAATTAAGTTATTTTTCAGTATTAGTAACTGACATCCTAGAAATATACAATCAAGTGGGCATCCCATAATCTTCTCTATTTAAAAATAGTAGTTTGACTAAGATTTTTCCCCCTAATGTTTATGTCAAGCACTGTACCAACTTTTGGAAATGAAAAATGAGACAGATTTCAACTCTTTTCTTCAAAGTTACTAGCTGCTAATTTAGGATATGGTACAAATATTAACTAAGAAAAATCCCACTGCAATGAACTCTGCAGGACACTTCATATTGTTTTAGAGTTGTTAAAAATATTGTGTTGATTTTGACTGATTTATTTGTTGCACCGGATTAAATCCTGTGTTCAGTTTTGGAATTTCTTTGTACTGAGAGAGATTCTTTCAGTGATCGTTTTTCTCTAGTGTTGTTTAGTCTTGGTGAATGTTTTAAGTGGAAGTGGTGTGATTCTACATTCTTAAACCATTCTTAAATTTGAATCCAGGCTCTGAAAAAAGGATGAAAATCATACCTCTCTTAGTATGGCTGTGAGAATTAAATTAGTTCACATGTTAAACACTTAGGAAGTCTAGGATAGAAAATATTTGTTGTGCTTGTTATTGTCAGACATAGCAGTGACACATAAAAATGTCCCACTGTTATAAAAATGTTATATAAATATATTTTAAACAATTAGAATACTCAGAAATAAAGTCAGTTTTCCTTATTTTCATAGAAAATATAAACAGTGATAGGTGATTCTCCAGTTAGTGAAGGAAAAGAAAAGAAGAAAGAAGAGGGGCTCTGCATGGGGAATGGGGGATGGTAGAAATAGTACGGAGAATTAAACTTCCAGTGACTGATCTAGAAAAGATGTAGTCTCACTAAGTGAAATAACGTCCACTATTTGTTATAATTCTTTATAGATAATATAATTTAAAATGTTATGCACACATTTGTATTCTGGCTTTTTCTGAATATCTTTAGTTTTTAAAAGATCATAATTGACTTTTTAATCTTCTTTTAATTGTTGACATTATCGCAGATATTCCCCATCCCCACTTTACCCCCTATACCCAACCTCTGCTCCTCCACTGACACCAGCCTTCACTGCATTGTCTGTGTCCATGGGTCACATGGATTGTTTTTTGGCTAATCCCTTCACCTTCTTTTATCCAGTTACCGCCTCCTCCTCCCTTCTGAGAGCTGTATCCATGTATCCATGCCTCTTCCTATTTTGTTCATCAGACTCCATGACGTCATATGGAATCTTTTTTTCTCTGGCTGGCTCATTTAGCTTAGTATAATAGTGTCCAAGTTCATCTGTGCTTATATTTTTGCTTTTATATGAAATCCAGTCCAAAATAAAGAGAAAAAAATAATCATGGTGGCAACTCAGACTAATATTTACCAAAACATTTGTTGTTAAACCAGTCTTGGCAAATTCTATATCTCCACTTTAAGAAAAAAAAGTTCTAGTATATAGCAAGAATGCAAGTACTTTTTTAAAATAATTGCTTTAAACAATATATTTTCTTGAAATTCTCTTATCTCCTCGAATTGTACTCAATTTGAACATTCTATAGCACTGACCACTGTGAAATTATAATAGAGAAATAAGCATATGAGCATTACCCCTTTCTTCCCATTCTTTAAGGTGGACTTGAAGAAAAAAAAATGAACCAAGAAACACAAAAGAAAAACATAGCCTTAAAATCTACTCCACAGAAAGTAATGTTATTAGATCATTATCACAGCTCTTTTCACTGTGCTAAATGAGCTGACTCATTTTGAACCAAGAAGTCTGTGTTCTTTAATAGAGCATAACTAGAAATCTTCAGCAACTGCTTGTTGCCTCTACAGTGAGATGTATTCATTTTGTTTTTTCATGTCATTGTGAGATACTTGGATTTGTTCTCACTTCAGAATCTGGGGAAACCAGTTGAAACTAATCTGCCAGATCCATTTCATAGATCTAACTGCCTTATTAATTATAAGGTATAAAAATGGAAACACCTTCATTTTTATCTCTTCTATCAGAATTTTTACAGTATTGATTTACTTCATTGTTGAAACTTTTTAAGAACATGTAATAAGAAAACCTTAAAGTTTGCTCTGACTGGTGTGACTTAGTTTGTTGGACATCCTCCTGTGAAACTAAGGTTGCTGGTTTGATTCCTAGTCAGGGCACTTGCCTGGGTTGCATGCGAACTTGTTTCCTGATTGAGATACATGCAAGAAGCAACTGATTGATGTTTCCCTCGCAGACAGATGTTTCTCTCCCTCTCTTCCTTCCTGCCTTCCCCTCTCTCTAAATAAATAAATAACATCTTTTAACAAAGAATATTTTAAAGGTCCACATGGGAAACTAGCATAGGGTCTAATTTCAAAATTGTTTAACATAAAACTGGGTGTCTGAATCATCCTATTTGTTTCCTGGTGCAAATATAATAATAGATTTTGCCAATTTAACTGAAGGACCATTGAAGTTTCTTTTTCTTTTTCTTTTTCTTTTTGTATTTATTTACTTAATTGTTTAATTTAGGCAAAAAGAGGAATCTTTTTACTGCTTCTTTAAAATAATCTTGATTTTAATATAAAGGAGAGACTAACTACATATTAAATATGCTTTCTGTGGAACTGAGCAGGCAACTGACTCTAAGAAGAATATAAACATGCTAAAAAGCATGAGAATTCCATGTCTTGCTATGGAGAACATGTTGCAGTTGTACAGAACACTAAATCCTTCTTGCATATATTATTTGATCCCCACATGACCATTAAAAGGCAGTACAGCAAGCATTAACACCATTATACAGAAACCTGAGGCTCAGACAGGCTGTCAATTGAACTTTATAATGCATCAGGATAATCTAGAGAGTGTTATAAAAATACAGATGCCTGAATACTGCTAAAATCAACTGAAGGAAAATGTCTGGGATTTCACATTTAAATAATCTCTCTAACCAACCCATAAGTCAGCCTGGAAACCATTCTTTATACTGTGTGGCTTCGGGCTGATCCCAACTAAGCACTCTGCAGTAAGGCAATGGGAGTGCTAGCGGGGCAACAGTGAACTTGCCAGTGCATGAGTGAGGGAAACTGGACTCACCTGCTTGAAGGATAGTTCAATAAGATGTCTCCATGTGAAAACCCAGCCAAGTCTCTGTGCATCCATGACAGATATGTTTATCAAGTAAGGGAATGAGAAAGGGAAAGGGTTACCTTGGGGAAGTACCATCAACATCACTCAAATTCCTTTCTTCTTCATTTAAGGAGAACTTGTAGAACCTCTGAAGTTAGTTTTATATTTAAACAATCCAAAACTTGTCACCGTTAGAAGGAAGCCTCAACAAATGACAGGATTCCTGGGTCTAGTAGACTTTAAGTACTGATAATAAGAGTAAAGGTGGAAACTTCCTCCCCATGGGTCTGAAGCATACAGCTTCTTTGTATTTCTTTTTTTAAAATAATTTATTCATTTATTTTTAGAGAGAGGGGAAGAGAGGGAGAAAGAGATGAAGAGAAACATCAATGTATGTTTGCCTTTCATGTTCCTCCTACTGGGGACCTGGCCCACAACCCAGGCATGTGCCCTGACTGGGAATTGAACCAGCAATCTTTTGGTTCACAGCCTGTGCTCAATTCACTGAGTTACACCAACCAAAGCTTCTTTCTGTTTCTTGATAGGGTATTCTGTCTTGCTTGGAGATTAGAGGTAATTTAGGTAACTTCTAAAGAAATTTGGGGTAATATAACTAAACACTATGTGGTAATATGTACTATTTCAAGTTTGCTTCAAGCCTGGATAAAATATCTGATTTAAAAGAACTGTTTACATTTATTTTTATGAAATATAACATAGTAATTAACTAATCTCAGATATACTAGAGACAGCATACCCTTCTTTCCTCTTTTCTAGCCCTAAGGCCTCTGAGTTACAACTCAAAGCTTTATGGAAAAAGAAAACATTACCACTTTTTGATGCTTGAGATATTGCATCTTGTATAAAGATTCCATTTTAAGGGTCTGATTTTGATTTCAGCTAAATAATCACAGAGGATTACCTCTGCAACTAAAGATTTGTAAGATAGCAGGTAATGCATGCCTAGCTATCTTAATTTGAAATCTAAAACATCCAGATAATAGCCATCTTTATCACCTCACTTTGGCTCACAGCACTTTCTGTTGTTGTTGTTGTTGTTGTTGTTTTAATTTGTTTGTATTGTATGTTTTCCCATCACAGATTCAAGTGGATATTTTAATGTTTTCTTTAATCTCTGCCTTAAGCTAGAGAAGATTGTTTTATTTCAGATAGGAAGCAAAAAATTTAGATTGATTTGATGGTAATATGATCAGAATCAATGTATTTAGTCTTTACAATTTCAATAAATAATCCGTTTTGACTAAAAGTGCACTGACACAAGACATTTTACAAGCATAAATACATTTGCAACAATGGAGCTTTGGCATGGTGAGTTTTTTCTCTCTCTCTGAAAACATAAGGTAAAGATTCATGAGTACTGAGTGAATATTTTTCTAGGAGGACACAGAAAGATAATATTATTACTGTTTTTAAGTAGTTCTTAGGAGAAACCAGAGAAATGAATTTCTAAAATCACAAACATTCTGTTACTTGGAACTTGATTAAATGATCGTGACATTGGAGGTATTATGTATCTCGTCTCTAAATGAAACTTTTAAAATCTATCTTAATGCATTATGAGTATTAATGAGTGAAATGAGTTAGAACAGAGGCAGAACACCCCACTCAGAATGTGTTATTATGCATATTATTATGAACATTAGTAATGGTTTTATTGTAGAATGTCAAAATAAGTTAGTATTTGGATGTGCCTGTGCTTTTAAGATGAATCAAGAATTTTTTATACAGAATGTGAATTTGAGTAAAATAACAAGATTATAAGTCCCTGATATTATGTATATTATATAGTATATATAAATGTGTATATATATGTATGCTTGTATACGCATATATATATGTATACATATATAGTTTTCAAAATTGGTACTGATATTTTGTGACATCAATCTGTTAAAAATCTATTGCAATTGTGAAATATATTATTCTATTTTATAGGTAGACAACAAACACAATGGGATTGAAGTCATGCTTCTGACTAGACATAGGATACTTTCAAATTTTTGCATTGTTAACCTGTGGGTGGACAACTAAAAACATTTTGCATTCTAAAAATGTTCAATACATTCTATTTACCCTGCCTCCTCAGCTAACTCAAATTCACACTATGTAGAATAGGATTTTTAAATATTTTTCTATATTAAGAATGCATATGTGAGTGGGTATTTAGAAGTGCATATATGTGGGGAAAATGTAAAATTATATCTGCATAAGAACTAATATCTTGTATATAACATAACAAATGAATTTATTGTGGTTGAACTAAAACAATGTTATTAGCCACAGTGAATTTTTTACATTTAGCCTGCTTCTTGAGTGTTTCTGAGAAACTGTGTTGAATGAATGCTCCTCTTGGTGTGGAAAGTTTTCAGCTGATTAAACCAGTCAATATGATATACTAAGTTTCAGTTCTCCCAGGTGCCTAAGTCTGACAAATGATTGGCTTATGGCTCTTTCTGGGGAGCAGATAACGGCCAGCACAGGATTTTCATTTTCAAACTGTGTTATTTGATTTCTGATTTTCCTCTAACTTGCATTAAATTTGCAACTGCAGCCTAAGGAGTTACTTTTTTTTAAGCTTATGGATTTTGATCTAAGATTTAGAAACCCTTAGAGAGATCAGTGAGGATTCTAGAGTCCTATTTATATGGACTATCACAATGACACCTGGATTTATCTAAAGGTTTTTACTACAAGAAACATGCAAAGTCAGAATTAGTATGTGTTAACAGATTTGGAAACACAAAACGTGAGGATTTACAGTTTCTTTTTATTTGTATTAGAATTTTTCATATTTATATGTATTATCTTAACAGTTGGAAAAACCATTGTAGGAAAAAGATGGAACCTATTTGGTATCCACTGTTATAATTCTGAGACAGGAACAGTACAGTTGTAGCAAGTAATTCCCACTACTGTATAATTTATAGGGCTTAAAATCCATAATAGAGGTAGAATTTAAAGACAGCCAACATAATATTTGGATTTTTCCCTAATTAAATAATTAATTAATTTCACAAACACTCATCTCTTCTTACTAAGGATAGAACATGGTAAAGTACAGGAATACTGAATAATCATTTCGCCCAAAAGCCAAATGCCATTACTCATTATGATGGAGAAATACTTGCACAAATCTAACATTTTATTTTTTTTTATTTATTTTTTTAAAGATTTTATTTATTTATTTTTAGAGAGGGAAGGGAGGGAGGAAGAGAGAGAGAGAGAAACATCAATGTGCGGTTGCTGGGGGCCGTGGCCTGCAACCCAGGAATGTGCCCTGACTGGGAATCGAACCTGCGATGCTTTGGTTCGCAGCCCTAGCTCAATCCACTGAGCTACGCCAGCCAGGGCTACATTTTATTTTATTTATTATTTTATTACTGTTCAAATACAGTTGTCTCCATTTTCACCCCACCATGCACTCCAACCCACCCCTCCTTTAGCTTTGTCCATGGGCCTTTATACATATTCCTTGATGGACCTTCCCCTGTTTTCCCCATTAGCCCTCTCTTGCCTCTCCTCTGGTTACTGTCAGTTTGTTCTTTATTTTCATGTCTCTGGTTGTATTTTGCTTTCTTGTTTGTTTTATTAATTAGTTTCCACTTATGGGTGAGATCATATGGTATTTGTCATTCACTGCATGGTTTATTTCATTGAGCATAATGCTCTCCACTTACATGCATGCTGTCACAAAGGGCAGGAGCTCCTTATTTCTGCTGCACAGTATTCCATCATGTAAATGTACCAGAGTTTTTTGATCCATTCATTTACTGATGGGGACTTAGGCTGTTTACTCCACTTGGATATTACTGTAAATTGTGCTGCTATGAACATTGGGGTGTTCAGCATTTTGAATTGGTGTTTTAAGATTCTTTGAATATAATCCCAACAGTGGAAATGTCAGGTCAAAAGGCAGTTCCATTTTTAGTTTTCTGAGGAAACTGCATACTGTTTTCCACAGTGGCTGTACCAGTTTGCATTCTCACCAACAGTGTACTAGGGTTTCCTTTTCTCCACAAGCTTACCAACACTTGTTGTTTGTTGATTTGGTTATGATGAACATTCTGACCTGGGTGAAGTAGTATCTCACTGTAGTTTTAATTTGCATCTCTCTGATAGTTAGTAATGCTGAGCATCCTTTCATAATCTCTGGGCCCTCTCTATGTCCTCTTTGGAGAAGTGTCTATTCAGGTCCTTTGCCCATTTTTTGGTTGGGTTGTTTGTCTTTTTGGAGTGGAGTCATGTGAGTTCTTTTTATATTTTGGAGATCAAATGCATGTCCAAGATATCATTGGCAAATATATTTTCCCATATGGTTGTTCTCTTTTCATTTTACTGATGTTTTCTTTAGCCATGCACAATCTTTTTATTTTGATGAGGTCCCATTTGCTTATTCTTTCCTTTATATCCCCTGCTCCAGGGGACATATCAGTGAAATTGCTAATATGTCTCCTGGACATACGTCCCCTGGACAATTCCATATTGCTGTGTGGAATATCTGAGATTTTCTTGCCTATGGTCTCCTCTAGGACTTTTATGGTGTCGAAACTAATACTTATGTCTTTTTCCCATTTTGAGTTTATTTTTGCGTATGGTGTGAGTTGATGGTCAAGTTTCATTGTTTTGCATGGAGCTGTCCAGATCTCCAAACACCATTTTATGAAGAGGCTAATTTTGCTTCATTTTATGCTCCTGACCAATTTGTCCAATATTGATTAACCATAGAGACATGGGTTTATTTCTGGGCTCTGTATTCTGTTTCATTAATCTATGTGTCTGTTTTATGCCAGTACCAGACTGTTTTGAAATTTTATTAAAATATTTTGAAATAATTAAAACTTTGGTATAAATATCTAAATTTTTATTATTGTGATGTATCGCCTGAATTTCTTATAAATGCTAAATGTTAGGTCAATCCTGACGTAACTGTAGATTATTATTAGGCTACTGTATTTTTGGAATCCTTAGTGGATACTCTCATTCAACTGTGACCTGTACAAGAGAAAGATATTTTTTGATACCTCTGCAAGAAATAAAAATAAAGAAATTTATTTTCCTTCTAATCATATAACTTAAATGGAATTAAGTAGCTAAATATAAAGCCTGATTCTTAAGGGTTATTTTGTTTAGTGTGATGGATATTAATGCGTTAATAATATAATATAAATTAGAATTATTATATATAAAATAAGTTTATACATTATTTACATATTTATTAACATTGGTTGTCTAATCGTAAATATAGTGGTCAATTTAAAATTATCTAACATAGTCTAAATATTGGAATTAACTGTAAATGTGTATTTTCATAATTAATTATTTATTAGTAGCATTGGGAATCCCTCTTTGGTAAGTAAAATTAAGATAATTTAATTTCATCACTTGCCTTGAAATAGGACAAGAAAGTAGCTGATACCATGTAATAAGCTATCATTACCCAAGGAAGCAGTAATTATAAAAAGGTTATTGCTTAAGAAACAAATGGATCCAAGTAAATCTGAGAAGGTCACAAAATGTATTTAACATATTCCTTGCCTAGTACCACTCAGGTCCACTTACATGCTCCTATTATATTCAGGTCCCATGCTACAATTTCACACCTTTATACTGTGTGTATGTGTGCATGTTTGAAGAAGCCCTTACATTTTTCTTCAGGAGTCAGTGACTAGTTCAATCACTAGAATTCTTCCTCAAGATTATGGAACATAGCATTTCCTAAAGTGCTCAAGATACAGAGTTTGGTAAAGCTAGTTACTGGTGAATTTGCTCCAGAGATTTAACTGGTACTTTTCATTTTCCTTATTGACCAATCACTCTAAATTCCCTTCATCCATGGCAAGCATTTCAGTTGATTGGGTTTGTTTACTTGCTGGTGTTAACCAAATGCCCCCTTGACGGGTCTGAGCCTTTAGCAGCCATGTATTTATTGGTCTGCAGTTGCTGCAATTTCCCTTTGGTTAAGTATCACTATGCAAGCAAATGTCAATACTAATAGTTGCCTCTTGAAATCTCAGTGTTCCAATCAAGTTCCTCTGTATCCCCCATCAAACCTCATGTGGCTGCAACCCTAATACCTCCTTGTAATTATGACCGCTACCTCAAGAAGTGTAACTATGTCCCCACTTTTCCACTGGCCTGAGTTGACCAAACCAGATAGATGACTGTCATAGCTTACTTAATATTCAATAAAGCCTTGCCTATTTCACTGAAGGGAATAACCCCCATGAGAACCAGGATCTTTAATGAGGAAGATATTAATACTAAGATTGTGTAGGCTAGAATCTTAATTTTTAAATGGTTTACCAGCAGGGATGGTGACAGTGGCTTCTCCTACTTTGTGTCCTTGATTCGTGTATTTTAGATGGTGGGGACCACTGTAACTTTTAACATATCCTGGAGGATATTGCTGTAATTTTGCATGTTGGTGACCTTGAGACACAATCTAAGCTGAAACTTTTTTTAATCTTAACTTCAGGATATGTTCAGTGATATGTTTTAGAGAGATAAGAAGGGAGAGAAAAACATAGAAATTAGAGAAACATTAGTTATCTCCCTCCCATAAGAGCTACACCGGAGAGCAAACCTGCAACTTAGGTATGTGCTCTGACTGGGGATTGATTCCAGAAGCTTTTGGTGTGTGAGATGACACTCCTACCAACTGAACCACCTGGCCAGGGCTAAGGTGAATCTTGAACAGATTGCTAACAAATTTTATCAGGCTGGTTCCTTGTAAATTGTGTGTTATATGGCAAAATCAATAATTCTTAAAATCATAAGACTAAGATTAATTTTTTCTAACTATGTTAATGTTTTGACCATAAAATAGATTCTTTGATTTAAAACAAATTGCAAAGGGTAACACATATATGAAACAGTCCTTCAGCATTTTTTTTTCAGATAATGGTATTGGCTGAGGCACTTTGGACAAGAAAAATTATGTATGGAATATGTATGGATTCCTTTAGATGAAAAGGTTCAAGTATAATTGCCTTGCCACAAGGTAATTGGGTAGTATTCACAAGTGATGCTGATGAAGACTCAGTACTGATCTTTACTTCTGGAAAATCTCTCACACATCAGTGGTAGTAGGCAAAAAATCTATAGAGAGGTACCCATGTATTTGGGTATATGCATAGTCTTCAACCCAATTATCGAACATTCTCTATTTATGGGACTACACAAGACATGGGTTTCCCAAAGATCACTGAATAGTATTTTCACCTAATTGTTGAGAGGCATTTTTGATGGATCATCTCTAATGTAAATTAACATGAGATACAAATATTCTAATTATTTGGGTCCAAAGGTCCATCTACATACCTCATCCATAGACTTTCTTACTACTGAACTTCAAGTCTGTTTACAGTCAGGATCCAGAAAAATCTTGTCCAGACATTTGTTTCTTCCAAGGAATTATTGAATATCTTACACTTGAGATAAATTCTCTCTCGATATGGAATAAGTAACCAAGAGTCTTACTTATAGTTCTGCTCACTGAGAGGACTGCTCTTAATCACGTGGTAGAAGAGTGGTAATGTGTCTATAATTCATTTCTGGCTAATGTCTCACAGGCTGGTATTTTCTCCTTGATAAGTTATAATTCCTTGAGAATTTTTCTTCAAGTTTCTGAGTCTCTAGCAACAGTTGGACATCTTTTCTTCAGGTATTTCAATCCATTTCTCCAAGATCCTGAATTACCCATAATTTTTTTTCTGGCATCAACTATTTTTGTAGAGATCTGATATAAGTTCTATATGGACAATTCCTCCACACTGTTTAGTGTTATTAGACCCAATGCCTTACCTTTGTTCCCTCAGCTGTAAGTGTAGTAGCTAGTTTTACATTTTCAACCTCTGTATAAACTAAGTGTTTTCTTTCTGCCTTCCCAATATCAAACAACTTGTTTAAAATTATTTTCTACAAATGCTTCTTTGTCAGAAATATTGGTCTGATTTATCATCTGACAGGGGCTTGACCAACAAACTAATTAATTGCAGGAGTAAGCTCAGAAAACTGGCACTCATTAAGGAATTTTGGAGTGGGTTTAAACATCTTGCCAATGGGATATGGGATGCTAGCAATTCTCAGCATGCAGGAACATCACTGTTAATCAAATTATCACCTGTGGTTGACTGTGATTAAGTGCTTATAAAGCAAATGCCTTAGGGGACCAAGATGCTGCTCACTCAACTGTTGTGGAAATAGTGATAATTACAAGAGTTATGAGATGGGATGACTTCCTTTGCGTGCCCTTGAGCACTGACATAACAAAAATGACAAGCTCAGGTTTTTAATTTCTTGGCTCAAGTTGTGATATGAAAGTACAATCTCTCTGGGGTGTCCTTACAAACATCTCTTATTTACTATAGGTTCAGGTAAGTTTAATAAGAATGAGATATATATTATAATCATACTATTTATAGAATTAGGATGTTGATTGACTTACCAGTGTCATAAAATTTATTATGTAAAACTTTGGATGATATTTTTTGGAAAAAATGAGATGCTGCAATTTGAATGAGCATATTTTGTGAACTCAAAGAAAGATGGAGTTGAACTTGTACTTTTTCACTTGAGGATAATGAGACCTCAATTTGGTCACAGGTCTAGAGGCAATGAAGGTGGTAGAAGGGGATATGTCTTGTGGAGATCAACCCTTATTTGGAAAGAAACTTCCTCTATACCATTTATCACAGTTTTCCCTGTGAAAAGATAAAAAATGATGAACCACTATCTCCCTGCCACCTGTTTTCACTTTATTCAAATTGCTGTGGGTTTATCACTCAAATAGATACCAAAGAGGCAAATCAAAGCTATAGGTAAAAAGAGAACACCTTGAGAATGATCTGATGGTATAGTAATAATGACTAGAGACACATAATTTAAGTAGAAATTGGATAACACTGTGAACATATTTTGTATAATGTGGACCTCAGAGAAAGAGAAATGGCAAGTATTCAGGCTCTGTTTTAAGAATTACATGAATTCTCAAAAATTTCCATGAATCTGTTTTTTTTTTAATTAATGAATTAGAAAACTTGTATAGATATTAAGCACATAAAAAGTTGACAAGATTCTCATGACAAGTATTTATTCTTTAGGAAGGAAGAAAAAAATAAACTGAATTTCTGTGGACTGTGGAAATTTTGCTGCAAACCATAAAATGAGCTTTTACTGAGCATAAATTTTAAATTTAGCTGGTTGTATCAGGCAAACTATAATAAATGTTTGACTCCTTGAAGGAAAGAGTAGAACTCAAAATTCCAATGCTCACTAATTTTATTTCAGGAAGAGGGACTAGATTTGATGAGTAATTTCAAGCAAGCCAGTGTTAAGGTTGTCAATTAAGACAACAATTCAAACACAAAGTTATTTATCTCTGCTTACTGTGATAGTACTATCAAGAGAAAAAAAGAGGCCCCAGCTCCTCAGCGATCTATTTTTCCCATGGAATGGTACTGTGTGGGGTTCAGTTGGGTGAAGTACAGATGGGACTAATTATCTCCCAGACAATGAATCCTGAAGAAGGCACTTCTATCATTTTATGGACCCATCAGCTTAGTCAAAAAAGAGGGGGAAGCGGCTGGGAATGGGAATGTACTGAGTCAAAGGGGAGAATAATGTTTCAGCTAAGGACCACATAAGGAGATCCCGAGTGATGGAGCCAGGGATAAGAATGCAAATATATGTATGAGAATGACTTGTCTGTAATCAGAAAACTGAGTCCTTGGCTGAAGCATTTTTCAGAAAACTGCAATGCACTGGCTGCTCAAAAATCTTGTGTGGGGAAGACGTCTTACCATGAAGCCTCCCAAGCAAAGCCTTGCAAGTGCCTACAGTCAGGCTTGAAATATCACACATAGGAGTTTGGCATTCACAGAGCTCTTCAGGTCTGAGTGGTCTGTCTTTGCTTTATTTTCTAGAGTAAATCCTCAATTTCCTTGGTCATATGGAATATTATTAATCATGTCCAATTTTAGTTGGTTACAAGATAGGAGGGGGTTGTAGGAAAATGAGTGAAGAGCTGAGGGGATTAAGAAGAACAAATAAGTTAGTTATAGAATAGCCATGGGGATGTAAAGTACAGTATAGGAAATGGAGTAGCCAAAGAACTTATACACACTAGCCCATGGACATAAAATAGTGAGCGGATTACCTGAGGGAGCGGGGGATGCGGGTGGTGGGAGATAAAGGTGGAAAAATCAGCACAACTGTAATAGCATAATCAATAAAATATAATTAAAATATTTCCCAAAACACACCTGTGGAGAAATTTGCTTTTTAGAATATAAACAGGATCCTAGTGTCAAATCCAAATTATCATGGCACTCATTCTCTGGGGCCCTCAATATGTAAGACAATTCAAGACAAAACAAATTATTATTTTATGTCACAGTAAAGCTAAAGAAAGTGTTGGCTTACAGTAATTGTGGTTAGAAATATTATTTGAGGACCTATTGACAATAGAATTAAGTTGTTCTCCTAGAATTTAGGTTCAAGAGATGACCTCACTATATAAAAATGTAAGTAATTTAAAAAACACTAAGTAATATTTTTAAATATGGAGTAGGCTGTAATTTTTGGAGTCAAAGATAACAATACTAATACAAGATCATGCCTTTCTAAAAGCAAGGCATTATTACCACTTGCCTTTCTAAAAGCAAGTGGTAATAATCCTTAATGTGGCTTTCAAATTTCAACTGTTTTCAACCACCTGAACTGTTGTACTTGAATGAATGACTTTTGTTAAATCAAAACTGTGTGTGGAGAGACATACTTCATAATGCCTGAATAAGGATGTTTAAAAATATATTCATCCATGAAAACAATGAGAACTCTGAAAAAATTATAAGAATTCAACTTTTTCAGAATTCTGAAAATTAATTGAAGATTATGGACTTTACAGAGTTAGTTTAGGTCTACAGAGACCTACAGGACACTGTCATATATCATGGAAATACTAGGAGGAGCAGAGTGAAAAAATATCTAAAAATATGTGAAGAAATAATGGTTGAAACTCACCAAATTTGCTTGAAAGCTTAATTAATCCCAAGTAAGATAAGATCAAAGATAGTCATGCCTAGATGTGTCATAATTAAACTGTTAAAAGCCAGAGACAAGAAGAAAACCTAGAAAGGACCAAGAGAAAAATGAGACATCCTATACAAGTGATCTTCAGTAAGATCTACTGAGTTCTTATCACAAAGCACAGAGACCATGGGTGAGTGAGAGGACATATTCGACTTGCTGAAAGAAAAGATAGTTAACCAAGAATTCTATACCCAGGAAAATGGTGTTTCAAAAAAAAAAAGTAGAAATTAATTCTGTTCACAAGTAAGCAATAACTCTGCTGTCACTAACTTATCAGTTCTATAAGAAATACTAAAAGGAGTTCTTCTAGTTGAAAAGAAATAATTCTAGACAGTAAGTGGAAGCCAGATGAAGAAATAAAGAATACTGGGAGAGATAAATAAAATACATTATATATTTTTTGCTATCTAGTTAAAATGGCAACTGCATATAAAGTAAATATAAATCTGTGTTGAAGAGCATGCAGTGTCTAAAAACATAACTTGTATGACAAGAATAACACAAAGAGAGAGGAAAAGAATTGATAAAGAGGGATAATTTTTATAAATTATTGTAATTAAGTTGGTGTATTATTGCTCTAATGATCTCTACATATTTATGAATCTTTTTGTTTTTTACTTTAAAGCTGTAACTGCCAGTCTCCAATCTCATCCTCAATAAGATTTTTTTTAAAGAGGAAAACTATAAATAAATGAATAAATAAATAAATAAATAAATAAATTTCCTCTATCTACCCTATTTATGTGTTGAAATGATTTATTGGTGTCTCATTCTTGGTCTAAGTATCTGTTTCTTATCAGAATAGTTCAATTGCTTGTGTATTAACTTGTTGCAACTTCTTGGAACATCAATGAAGTTTTAATAGAAATTTTGGTGACATATATGTAGAGAACACATGCTAACCTAAATATATGCCCCTACCCTCTGTTAGCTACTGCATATCAGAAACTCTCAGCAAGTGAGCATGGACTATATAATCAAATGGCTGAGTTCTCATACTGTGTGAAATTTGAATGAAAAAAACAACTATACACTTACTGTGACGATTAAATGAGAGAATGTATGTCTATTGCCTAGCCAAGCAATAATAAACTATGTAAACTATTATTTATTAATGTAGTTACTTGGTAATTAATAATATTAATAATAGAAGTTATTATTTTCTGAAACCTTGCTTCTCCATCTCTACGGAGAACTTTTTGTGCATTTGGCTCATTATTTTCCCCAAGCTACATGTGACTAAATAATTCTCAATAAAAGGAAGTTTATGACCAATTTAAGTGTCATTTATTCAAGACCTGATCATCAGATTCTGAGGTAGTATAATGAAGGACCAATGAAAATACACAGAGAAGAAAAAGAAGACAGCACACCTGTGTATGCTTCTCTCCTACCATTTTGAAAACTTTATCTTCCAGAAATAGTTTCATAGAAACTACTTTATGAATTTCTTTTAGATTCTGAAGTGCACTGATCACTTCCCTGAGCTGTGTAGACGTAGAATTCCAAAGAGATTTTGCAGTGGTAACATTTTACTATAATTAGGTATTCTAAGATTATTTCACCTAAACTTACCTCTACTGGTGAGAGATAAAATGTGTTAGGTATATAAGAAAAGAATTACCGCCCTGGCTGGCATAGCTCAGTGGATTGAGTGTGGGCTGTGAACCAAAGCATCGCAGGTTTGGTTCCCAGTCAGGCCACATGCCTGGGTTGCAGGCCATGGCCTCCAGCAACCACACATTGATGTTTCTCTCTCTCTCTCTTTCTGCTTCCCTTCCCTCTCTAAAAGTAAATAAATAAAATCTTTAAAAAAGACTGTCTTTAAAAAAAGAAAAGAAAAAAAAAATTACTTTATATTTAAACATGTTCCTGGGTTTCTTTCAGTGGTCTGGGGTCCTGAGATGGAAAAAAAAAACATAATTGCCTAGAACCAAGTTGGCAAAATAGAAAAAAAAATACAACTTGTTTTTTAACTGACTTCCTGAATTAATAAGTTGCAGTTTTTAATATTTTGGCTTTTATTTACATAATTTTACATTTATACATATACATGGAATTTATGCAAGGCACATACAAACTGTAGACTGTATTATGTCATTAGAATGTACTTTAAAAACTCAGTTTGGATTTATATTATACAATTATGTAGAATATTTTTGTTGTTATAGTCTTTTACATACAATTTAGTAAAATGAAATATTGTAGGAATGGTTGATGTATTAGAAAGCTTTATAGAAACACATATTTGTTAAGTAAATGTTAAGAATTATTCACCAAGTGTTTTGGGTTCAATGATAGGTAAATATATTGGAACCTGTTTACCTTCATCTCTCTCATTGGTATAATCTTTGTCAGTTGATATATTACTGGACTCATTGTGCACTGGAAATACGGTCAGCTACTGACTCCCACTTATGGATCATATTGTATATGTTATAGGCTTTGGATTCTTAGGAAAATATCTTAAAAATATGAACAAAATATCTTAAATTATTTTAAATGTGTGTGAACTTTCTCTTGCATTTTTTGTAATAATAGCATGCTTGACTTTAAGAATTTTGTTTTACAAGTGGAAGTGAGAATTATTTTCATTCCTCATTGCCCATTGACATAATTCAATAGCATGGAAATTCCAAATATACTGAAGTCTCATTCTAAAAATAGAGTATTGAGATTTTGATGGGGATTGCATTAAATCTGTATATTACTTTGGGTGATATGACAATTTTAACTATGTTGAATTTTCTAATCCATGAACATGGAATATCTTTTTATTTCTTTGTGTCTTTTTCAATCATTTAAAATTATGCTTTGTAATTTTCATATGTAGATCCTTCACATTATTTGTTAACTTTATTCCTAGGTATTTCAATATTTTTGTTACAATTGCAAAAAAGGTAATTTTTTCCATTTTTTCTGAAGTTTCATGGTTAATATATAGGAAAACAGTAGATTATTGTACATTTTTAAAGAAATTAAACAAAAAATCATCATATTTGTATGGAACCACAAAAGACCTCAAATAACCAAAGCAATCCTGAGAAAGAAGAACAAAGCCAGAGGTAACACACTACCCAACTTCAAATTATATACAAAGCCACAATAATCAAGACAGCATGACATTAGCAGAAAAGCAGATACAGAGACCAATGAAATGGAATTGAGAGCCCAGATAAAAAAACACATGTATATGAACATATAATTTTTAACAAAGGAACCAAAAATATAAAGTGGAAGAGTTTTTTCAATCAATGATGCTGGGAAAGTAGATTACAGTTCATCCCTATATACAAAAATTTATTAAAAATGTATCACAGACCTAAATGTGTCAGAGATCTGCAACAATAAGTAACATAGAAAAAAACCCACAGGTACTAAATTTATGGTCTGTGGTCTTAGAGACACTTTATAAATTTGGCCCTAAAAACAAGGGAAATAAATGCAAAAATAAATAAATGGAACTATGTGAAACTAAAAACAAATAAACAAGCAAACAAACAAACAAACTTCTGCACAGCTAAAGAAATGGCCAAGAAAACACAAAAACAAATTGGAGATATTATTTGCAAACAACATCTCTGACAAGGGGTTAATATGAAAAATATATAAAGAACACATACATATCAACACCAAACAAATAGTCCAATTAAAAAGCAATTGGCAGAACAACTGAACAGATACTTCTTCCAAGAAGATGTACAAATGGCCAACAGATGTATGAAAAAATGCTCAACTTCATTAGCTATTAGGGAAATGTAAACCAAAACTATAAAGAGATACCACCTCACACCTATTAATGGATATTACCAATAAGGCAGGTAATAACTGTTGGAGAGGTTGTGGGAAAAAAGAAACCCTCATTCACTCCTAGTGGGAATGTAAACAGTTATAGCCATTATGGAAAACAATAAGTCAATTTCTCAAAAAAATAAGAATAAAGATAAGGAAAAAGTCTTAAAAGCAGTGAGAGAAAAGGAGAGAGGTACTTGCAAAAATGTATCCATAACACTATCAGCTGATTTCTCAAAAGAAACCTTTCAGGCAAGAAAGGGCTAGAAAGAAGTATTCAAAGCTATTAAAGGCAAGGCCTATATCCAATATTACTCTATCCAGCAAAGATATCATTTAGAATGGAAGGGCAAATAAAGTGCTTCCCAGACAAGGTCAAGTTAAAGGAGCTCATCATTACTGAGACCTTATTATATGAAATGTTAAAGGGACATATCTAAGAAATAGAAGATCAAAATCTATAACAGTAAAATGACAATAAACTTATCATTATCAGCAACTGGAACTAAAAAACAAAAACTAAGCAAACAACTAGAACAGGAACAGAATTACATAAATGGAGATCACATGGAGGGTTATTAGTGGGGAGGGAAAGGGGAATATGGGGTGCAAAAGTTACAGGGAATAAGGAGCATAATTGGTAGGCATAAAATAGACAGGGCATCAAGAATAGTATAGGAAATAGAGAAGCCAACGATTTTGTACGTACAACCCATGGATATGAGCTAAGCGGGGGCAGGGGGGATGCTGGGCGGTGGGGAATGTAGGGTGGAAGGGAAATAAAGGGTGAAAAATTGGGACAACAATAATAGCATGATCAATAAAATCTACTTAAAAAAAGAAAGAAAGTTACTATATGACTCAGCAAACCCTCTTCTGGCTATCTACCCCAGTAACTCAAAAAAATTATTCACAAATATTTATGTACCTCTATATTCACTGCAGCATTATTCAGGGTGGCCAAGACACTGAGACAAGCAAAGTGTCCTGTGATAGAGGAAGGAAAAAGATGTGGTACATATATACTATGGGATATTAAGCAACCACAAGAAAAAATAAAATTCTGTCATTTCAGGCAATAAGAAAGAAACTTGAGATATTGTGCTAAGTGAAATATGTCAGTCAGGAAAAGGTAAGAACCATATGATTTCAGTCATATGTGGGATATAAAACTGAAACTCATAGACGCAGTCAACAGCATGGTCTACCAGAGGGAAGGCGGTGGGGAAATGTTAAAGTATAAAGAGGCCAAATATATGGTGACAAAAGATTATTTAACTTTGGGTAGGGAACACAATGTAATGTACAGATCATGTATCATAGAAGTGTACACTTGAAACCTATATGATCATATTAATCAGTCACTCCAATAAATTTAATAAAAATGAAAAATAAAAATAGAGTATTATTTTATGATCAATAACATGTTTAGAAATTCTCTTCACAATTTAATTTATTCTTCATTTGGCACAGCTTCTGTGAATACTTGCATTTACTTTTGTTAATGTCTCAGTGCAGTTAACTACTAGACTATGGTCACATTCAGTAAAGTATCTAAAGTGCAAGTCTCTTTTCCTGAAGAATTTTACTTTAGTATGATTATGGTTCCCTGTTCCACTTTCATTAACTAATTGTTATGACTATTTAATATGCTCCATTTGATAAAGTGCAAGATTCTAATCATATGGTTATTTCATTCACTTGTGATTTTACTGGAAAGAACAGTATTACCTAAATAATGTATTTATTAATGTTTATTTTTTGAAGGCCTAAATAAAATAATATGGCTAGCTCATGATAAACACTATTGGACTATTGCTTTCACACAACAACATATTTGTAACTGAAGTGCAATTAAACCTGCTTTTAACTTTCTTATAGGCCACCACATCAATTGCTGTGTTTTGTGTGATAGTTTCCTTAGAGTTAAAAAGCAGAATTTACTTTCATCTCTATTTTAAATCACTTCATCACAGGAGTAAAAGATAGAAAATTGTACTCCAACAACAATTAAAATAAAATTAAGAAAAATAAATAAATAAATAACCTCATTTAAAAAACCCACAAAAGTTTAGTTCTTACAATGAAAGCTAGTCTAAGAATAGTTTAATTATCTTAGATTTACCACTTTTATCTTCAAAAAGCATTTTCTTCATAATAAAAATTACTTTAATTCATGTTAGATTATATAATTTATATTGTGCATTTATACTGGTTTTCTAATTGGAAACTTCAAAAAACAGCTCTAAGGATATCCAGAAGATATTATTTCTGTTATACATACTGTGCAGAAAATATAGTCTATTTTTAAAGTAAGTACTGAGCACTAAGAGTAAATGCTTATACTTATACTAGTGCCTTTTTTCTTAAATCTTTGGGTATGAACAGATATGTAATAAGTACCCTTTTTGACAGAGCAACTTTAAATAATATTTAGATAATAATAACTATAAACAAATAAATAGAGAATAATAATTCTAATTATATAATGATAAAAATAACAATTCTTATTCTGTATTATATATCATATCATTCTACCCACATTATATATTTTTTCTTTATAAAAACCCAAATACCAAATGATATTAGTGGAACTTAATCAACAAAACAAAGAATCAAGTGAAATAGTAGCAGAGATGCAGGAATAAAGAACAAACTGACATTGACCAGAGCAAGGGCATTGGAGGATAATAAGGGAAAGAAGGGCAAGGGTCAAGGAACATGTATAATGGACCCATGGACAATGACAATGAAGGGCATTGAAAGTGGAAGTTGGGTGTGGGTAGGGCAGGGAACAGTAATGGGGGGAAAGGGGAAAAACTGTAATTAAACAACAATTTAAAAAGTTAAAAAAGAAATCTTCTATATAAAATGTGAATATCTTCCTTCATAGGGCAGAAATAGAATTTCTGGCAATTACTTATCCTTGTCGAGATTACAAAATATTGCCACTAATTACAGTAAACAATATAAATAGTCCAAAATTGAATACCATAAAAGAGTTTATACACTCTGACAAGGTAAAGCTCAAGTAGATTTAAAAAACAATGAAGTCTGAACCCTTAACTTATGAGAAGAGCCCACAATATGGAAAAAAAAAACTTTTTTTTTCAGATTTCTGCCATTTTATTTTCCCATTAAATTTCTGCCATCCACTTTGCATCCCCTTTGGATATATATTCAAAAGTGAAATTCATGTATGATATATTAGTTCTATTTTTAATTTTTGAGGCCCTACCAGAATGTTTTTGACAATGGCTAAACTTATAAGAAACTATGTGCAATTATATGTCAACAAATTGGATAACATTGACACATAAATTTCTAGAAGCACACCCACAAAGATTGAATCAGGATGAGATAGAATAACTGAATAGACCAATTACAGGTAGTGAGATTGAATCAGTAATTAAAAACCGCCCAACACAGAAACCCTAGGGCCAGATGGTTTCACATGTGACTTTTACTAAAATATTTAAAGAATATTTAACACCAGTTTTCCTCAAATGCTTCCCAAAAACTGAGAGGAGAGAACATTTCCAAACTGTTTATGAGGTCAGTATTACCTTGATAGCAAAGCCTGGTAATGATGCTGTGAGAAAGGAAAACTATAGACCAATATTCCTGGTGGATATAGAAACAAAAATTCTCAACCAAATATTAGTAAACCAAATTCAACCACACATTAAAAAGGAGTACAGCCCTGGCTGTTGTCACTCAGTTGGGGCATTACCTCCGAAACAAAAGAAGGTTTCAGGTTCGATTCCTGGTCAGGCCGTGCACTGAGGTTGCAGGTTTTGTATCCCAGGTTGGGACACATGTGAGAGGCAACCAACTGTTTCTCTTGAACATAAATGTTTCTCTCTCCTCTTTCTCCACCCCTTTCTCTTTCTCTAAAATCAATGAGCCTGTCCTCCAGTGAGAATATTAATTAATTAATTAATTAATTAATTAATTAATTAATAGTTATACACAATGACTAAGTGGGATTTATCTCTGTGATCCATACACAAGTAAATAAATGTGATATAACACATTAATAAAATGAAGAATAAAATCATATGATCATTTCAATAGATGCAGAAACACATTTGACAAAGTATGACACCCTTTAATCATAAAACCCTCAACAAATTGGGTATAAAAGGAATGTACCTCAACATAATAAAGGCCATATACAATAAGCTCACAGGCACAATACTCAGTGGTGAAAAACTGAAAGCTTTTCCTCTAAGATCAGAAGAAAGCTGAGCGCATTCACTGCTCTTATTCAATATAGTACCAGAGGTCCCAGCCAGAGCAATTAGGAGAGTCACTGCACTAAAGGCATGCAAATTAGAAAGTGAAGCTGTTGTTATTTGCAGATGATAGGATCTTATATATAGTAAAGATTCAACCCAAAATCTTCAGGGAGATATATAAATATATGTATATTTAGCAGGATATAAGATCAAAGAATAGAAATCAGTTGCCTTTCTATACATTAAAAATGAAAGATCTTGCCTTCACTAGCAGCTGGCTCAATTAGTTGGAGTGTTGTTTCATACACTAAAAAGTTTGCAGATTCAATTCTTAGGGAACATACTTAGGTTGCAGGTTTGATCCCTGTTCAGACTCAATATGGGAGGCAATCAGCCCATGCCTCTTTTTTATATTGATGTTTCTCTCTCTCTGTCTTCTCCTTCCTCTTTCTCTAAAACCAATAAACATATCCTGGAGTGAGGATTTAAAAAAATGAAACTTGGACTTCCAGCCATGACAGAGGCATAAGTAGACATACTTATCTTCACACAACCATGAGAAAGATCACAACTAATCTCAAAACAAAACACATTCAGAACTGCCAGGAAATTGAACTATATGGAAGTCTGACAACCAAGGAGTTACAGAAAAAATATTCATCCAGATGGGTAGGAGGGTCAGAGACAGGGAACTGGAATGGAGAGGATGAGGTGTGGTGGTGGTGGTGGCCAACAGAATAGGTGGTCCCACATTCACCTGTAATTGATAAAACCCAGGAGGAACACCTGGGGATCCAGCCATCCCAGCCCCAGGCTAGACCAGGCAGCCTGGTTCCAGTGTCCTGGAAAATAAAGCCTCATAGCTTCTGGCTATAAAACAAGTGGGGGTTGGGGCAGTGGAAGAAACTACCAGTACCTCAGGAGACTGCATCTAAAGGGCTCACACGGCCCTAGAAAGTAAGCAAACTGACCCACTCTGGGATTCAGCACCAGGGCAACAGCTAGAAGGGCACTAGTTGCATTCAAGAAGTGGAGAAAGTGATTGGAAATGGAGCAAGAGCCCAGAAAGTGGCATTGTCCCTTCTCTGACCATTCCCTACATACAATGCCACAAAGCTGCGAAGTGGGTTGCCCCATTGTAGTGAATACCAGGGCTGTGTTCCTTGCAACCTAACAGGTACACCATGATGGAGTCAAAGTAGTTCTAATCAATATACAGAAGTAAACACAAGGAGGCTGCCAAAATGAGGAGACAAGAAAATATAGCCCAAATGAAAGAACATATGAAAACTCCAGAAAAAGAACTAAACAAAATATAGATAGCCAACCTATCAGATACAGAGTTCAAACACTGGTGATAAAGATTCTTAAAGACCTCATTGAGTAGAGCAAATGCACAAGGGAAGAAATGAAAGCTACACTAAGTGAAATAGAGAAAAATCCACAGGGAGATAACTGTGAAGGGAAAGAAGCTGGGGTTCAAATCAATGATATGGAACATAAGGAAGAAATATACAATCAACCAGTACAGAATGAAAAAATAAGAATTAAAAAAAAAAAAAAAAGACTCAGGGACATCTCCAGAAGTGCCAATATCCTAATCATAGGGATGCCAGAAAGAGAAGAGGCAGAGCAAGTAATCGAAAACTTATTTGAAAGAATAATGAAAGGGAACTTCCCTAATTTGGTGAAGGAAATAGGCATACATGTCCAAGCATAGTACAAAACAAGTTGGACCCAAAGAGTGTAACGCCAAGAAACATCACAATTAAAATGCCAAAGATTAGACATAAAGATAGAATCTTAAAATCAGCAAGAGAAGAGTTAACTACAAAGGAGTTCCCATAAGATTATCAGCTGACTCCTCAAAAGAAACTTTGCAGGCAAGAAGGGACTGGCAAGAAGTATTAAAAGTGAAAAGCAATGATCTACAACCAAGGTTACTCTATCAAGGAAGATTATCATTTAGAATTGAAGGGCAAATAAAGTACTTCCCAGATGAGGTAAAGCTAAATGAATTCATCATCACCAAGCCCATATTATATGAAATGTTAAAGGGAATTATTTAACAAAAATAACATCAAAACTATGATCAATAAAACTGGCAACAAAATCACAACTATCAATAACTGAATCTAAATAAAAATAACAAAGCAAACAACTAGAACGGGAACAGAAACATAGAAATGGAGATCATATGGAAGGTTATCAGCAAGGAGGGGAAAGAGTGATAATGGGGGAAAAGGTACAGGAGTTAAGAAGCATAATTGGTAGGTACAAAATAGACAGGAAGATGTTATGAATAGTTTAGGAAATGGAGAAGCCAAAGAACTTATATGCATGACCCATGGACATGAACTGGGGTAGGGGATTGCTGTAAGGAAGAGGGGTACCAGGTAGAGATAGGAAAAGGGGAAAAACTGGGACAACTATAATAGCATATAAATGAAATATGCTAAAAAATGAAACCTTAAGATGAAATGATCACATTCACAATAGCATCAAGACTTATAAAATACTTAGCTATAACATAATTAAGACAGTTTTTCTTGTTAAAATTTAAGACAGCTTTAGATGAGTTGTATTTTGTGATTTCAATATCTGGCATAATGACATATCAAACTAGAGAAAATATGATTTGGTATAGAACTAGCTCAGCTATATCTCAGTTTCCAAATTGATAATAATAATAATGATAAAGCACCATTTCTAATTGACAGTGTACAAAGTTTATTAAAGTATATTATTTTAATCTAGAATAAAGAAAATGTTAAAGGGATTTGTAATTCCAGGAATTAAAAGTATCACAGGAATTTGTGAATAATGAAAAAAAATTCATGTCCTGGGTTTCATGGTGTCTAGACTCCAGAAAGTTGCTCCAACTTATATCTGGGGATATTCAGAGAGGGATGTATCTCTTCCTGTAATTAATTATTCAATGCAAAATAATGGTTCAGTGTCTGAGGCTAATGTAATTATAGGAAAAGCTGAATTGTTTGGCAATCTAGGGTAAGAATATAAATACAATAAAAATCATGTTTACCAATGAGGCATCTAGGCAAATAGAATCAATTATGGACATCTGCATTAAACTTGAACTGTGGACTAATTTTTTTTATATATATAGTAGTGTATATGATTGATTGTCAGGTACAGCCTCCCTAATTTGAGCACTGGGGTCCATTACCTAGGGAGAACATGTAACTGATCTGACAAAATTGTGTTCTTATGAGTGTGAAAGATGTGCTAATCAGATGGACAGCAGGGAATTGGCACAAACCAGGATCATTGCCAGCAAACTTGAAGGTAGGGTCATCCAAGTGATAAACACAATATTTCTTTCAGTGGTATGTTTTTTAACCAAAAGAGTTTGCTAGTCCACTGAATGAGACTTTATCAACATATTTTGATAAAGCCCAAAATAGTTGTGGGCTCAGAGAAGTATGAGTTCAATAAATATTTACTAAATGAATTAATGAATGAAGGAAAAAAATCCTTAGTTTTTCTGTAAACCTGCCTGTCTTCAGTATTACTATACACAAATGTTTAAGGGAAATGAAATCTACATAGAAAGTAGAACACTACAATTATAACTCAAAAGAAATTAGAGGAAAAATAGAAAATGCTTTGTAATTTATACCTACATTAACTTTGAATGTTAACAGATTAAGTATTCCATTTTTATTCACATAAATAAAAAATGATTTAAATTATTAATATGCTAAGAACTATAAAAGGAAAGAATACTGATTTTAGCTAACTATAACGTTTTGACATAAAATGTAGTAAATGAAGTAACATTTCTAATATGTCCAATTTATATTATGTAAAAATAGAACTTTAAAATAATATCATAATAGTAATTAATTAATTCGGAAGTAATTATGGAATTAATCATGACAATATGGCCTGCATTACTATCACATGTTATAATTTCCATATACTATCACATTTGTTAAATTATCTTTAATATTTAATTAGTAGATGTGATTGTGTAACTTTTCCCCTTTATAATTGGGCAGAGTGAAAAATATATTAGTTATAGGTCCTTAGGTTCAATCAAATGCCAATTTTAAGGTGAATCATTGAATATAAAAAATATATAAATAAGATACACAGATCAATTGATATAAAAATGAAAAAAAGTGTTTCTGAAAGAAATAATTTGTTGTTTATATAGAGTACTAATAAGATGTTGTTGATGATGATTTTAGTTTTTACCAGCTGTATAGGATAGTAAGGTTTTTTATAGTTAGATGCCAAAAATGAAATCTGTTAGCATACCATTTCATAGAATATATGTAGGGGAAATAGAAAGATCTATTTCCTCATTTAAGTAATAAATGTGTTTGACCATTCATTTAACCATTCTGTGTGATTAAAATAAGTACAGGGAAGAATGAAAGAGAACTGAGAAGGAGGGTAACAGTAGCAGGTAAATTTTAAAAGAAAGAAGATAAAGAATGCCCTGGCTGGGGTGGCTTAGTGGATTGAGTGCTGGCCTTCAAACCAAAGGGTCGCTGGTTCGATTCCCAATCAGGGCACGTGCCTGGGTTGCAGGCCAGGTCCCCAGGTGGGGGCACATGAGAGGCAACCACACATTGATGTTTCTCTTCCTCTTTTCCTCCTTCCCCACCCTCACTCTAAAAATAAATAAATAAATAAATCTTTAAAATGGAAAAAACAATCAAGATGAAGAAAGTAAAAATGAAAAAAATTATAATAAATTAATAGTAAGGAATAATCAGTGGGGTAATGAGACAAATATGAGGTACCTAAAACAAAGGTTAAAATGTAAATTTCATTTCTGACTTCTAAATTATTATGCACAAATCTTAATTATAATTATTTATCTTCATCATTGGAAAAAAGATCATTTTTATAAAGTCATTTCCAGCTATCTTCAAATAGTTAAGAACAAGTTACTTCTGATTTGCAATTTATTTTTATTGAAAAGGAAAAAGTAAGTAATAAAATGTGAGAGAGTATTTCCATCCTAAAATATCGATGCTTTAAGGGAAAATGCAACTTAAGAAAATGCCAAATGTGTACTGGATTTTGAATGCTTAGGAAAGATAGTGGCAAGTGGCACTAATTCAAGACAAAGCTAACTTTATTTATTTAAAGATTTTATTTATTTATTTTTAGAGAGGGGAAGGGAAGACAAAAGAGAGAGAGAAACATCATTGTGTGGTTGCCTCTTATGTGGCCCCCACTGGGGAACTGGCCTGCAACCCAGGCATGTACCCCCTGACTGGGAACCGAACTTGTGATGCTTTGGTTCGAAGCCCATGCTCAATCCACTGATCTACTCCAGCCAGGCCAGAAAGCCAACTTTATATTGTTATGTGGTGACATCATGTTCATCATATTAGTTTACAAAGTTTAACCAAGAGTACTTATTCAGTACAACCAAATGAATTTCTTATGCCCATTTGGAAAATGATTTAGGCTGAATAATCTATAATGAAAATATTCATTGAACTAGAATGGTCAAAATTAATTGATTTTAATTTAAAGTCTATTGCTTGAGATGAGCCATATTCCTTAATCTGTTCTAAAGTTGATCAGGTTCTTGGACAAAGACATCGATATCTTATTTTTGTAATATGGTAAAAAGAGAGAGGGAAGAGAAAGGGTGAGAATATGAGAAAGAACAGTGTATGAAGCGCTTTGAGCTAAAAATACAATTTAAACTATGAAGAATGGTAGGAAGAAACATTTTTTTTTCAGTTATTTTATGATACCACAACATTTAGTTGGCTGTAAATTTAATAAATAGTATCAGTGGGCCAGAACTGCCACCCCAAAAGATGCTTCATGAGAAGAATTGCTGATTTGGGGAAAAACACAAGATCATCAGATAATCTGCATGACTGCATTATAAAATTTGATGTCACAGTTTAATAAGAACATGATAAAGTCCAGGATATGCAGAACTGACTTAGGGAGATAGTGATCTAGAGACTACATCATAGGAATGATGAAAGGCAATGAGCAGTTCTAACTATATAAAGGAAACTTGAAATGTGAAATAATAGTTATCTTCAAATAGTTAAAATATGAAAGAGGCCTTATGTTTATTTTATATATTTGTGATTAGACTAAGAAATAGTCATTGGAAATTAAGGAGACACATTTCAACCACAGTATTAGGAACAATTAGAGTTGTTTCTGAATAAGATGCATTTTCCTAGGACATAAAAGAATGAAATTTCCCCTATGTGGAAGTTTTAACACAAATACTGGATATTTATTTGACCAAAGTGTCATAGAAAATATTCTGCTTTGGATGGCTTATCTCTAGTCAATTTTGTCTTTGCATAATTACACACCAGTAGATGGAAATTATGTAATGTATATTACTTCATTCAAAACAATTTTGTTAACTTGTATTGTGAGAGTTCTCACACCAGTGTACATTTAAAAACATTATCAAAATTGGTGAATTTTTGTGTAGCCATTTTAATATTAAGATGAAAGAAAATAAGTAACATGTTGGTATACTATGCTTTATTATTTCAAGAAAGGTAAAAATGCAACTGAAACACCAAAAGAGATTTGTGCAGTGTATGGAAAAGTTGCTGTGACTGATCAGACATGTCAAAGTGGTTTGTGAAGTTTTGTGCTGGAGATTTCTTATTGGACAATCCTCTATGGTTGGATAGACCAGTTGAAGTTGATAGCAATCAAATCAAAACATTAATTGAGAACAATCAATGTATACAAGGTAAGAAATAGCTAGCATATTCAAAATATCCAAATCAATAAAGTTATTGATGAAAATAAAAACTATGTCTTTTATTTTATGGAATAAAACTATAGAATTTTTGGCTAACTCAATAAATCAGCTTATGTTCATTCCTTTGGCTGTTGTCTCTGTTCCCTCTTATGCAGAAGTTCAAAACCTCACATATCCTGTTGTGTCATATTTTTGTTACTTCAGTGGAGAACACATGTATAAGCTATGATCACTTTTCAGACCCATGCCATGACTTCTCCCTTCCTACCCCAACATTTCTCTGCCAATACAGTGTCCTGGGACACTATAGGCAAACTTCTACTTACTGACATAAAATTCAAATGTGAGGAAAAAGAAACATCCGGGATGCATTTAAAACTTTGTCTAAAATTATTGAAAATAAACCACCTAGAGCAGGAGTGTCAAATGCATTTTCACCAGGAAAATGAGTTCGACACCCTTGGCCTAGAACATTGGCCAGCTTATTCTTGCATTGTTTCTCCCTCCTTCCTTGCTTTGTTATGTCTTATGCTGCTGTTTGCTTCTGGACAACACATTCTGCCAAAAAAAAAAAAAAACAAAACAAAAAACTTTTCACAGCTAAATCTTTTCTCTGGTCTCTTTCTTTAGGAAACCTGGGCTAAACATTTCAGGTTTAACAAATTGATTAGGTATAAGTTAATACATTTTAGGATAATAATCCAATAGACTAAAAACTGGGACTACTTTATTAGAATTTTTGCATTATTTTTACAAAGATGCAATTTTTAAAAGATTCCTCTTTTTTTGCTCAATCCCTCAAACCTTCCAAACAATTCCCAAGCTGTCAGTCTACTCTCTGTCTATTAGTCTGTCTCTATTTTGCTTGTTAGTTCAGATTGTTCATTGGATTCCACATATGAGTAAAATCATATGGTACTTGTCTTTCTCTGACTGGCTTATTTCACTTAGTATAATGTTCTCCAGGTCCAAGTAATGCATTTGTGGGTTTGTTTTATTTTCAGATGATAATATTAAGAATAATCATTATTCTATGTTTCCACATCAAAAACTGAACAGTACTTGAACTGTTCCTGGAAAATAGAGTTCACATAATAAACATTTGATGATTAAATAATGACATAAATAAATAAGTAAATAAACTATATATATTTGACCTTTGCTTAACTAGTAATTTCATAAAAAGTTACTAAAAACATTGACAAGTGTGATGATTGCTGGGGGGAGGGGTGGGTAGAGATGGAAGAGGGTACAAGGGGGATAAACGGTAATGGGAAAATGGTATAAAAATAAACTATCAAAATTTTATATATATACATATTACATATTTTGTGTGTATACACACACACACAAACATATATATATGGTCTTCCTCCCTCTTTCTAGACTATCCATTGACCTAAACATCCACACTGATGTTTGATGGATGAATACATGAATATGTGAATGGAGTTTGCTCAAAGTAATCCCAGATTTACAAAATCCTTTGAAGGAAATTAACTCTGTGAACAAGATTACTTCAAAATATCTGTAAGAATTAGTTTTTATGAGATACATGTTGCCACCTATGAGCACTTTGATGTGTGTCTAATCATTTGAGTGATTTTATTGAAGAACAATGATATTGGCACTTTTAAATTGCCGGGTTACTATTAGATGTAAACTGAGTTTACATTTACATTCTAACTGAGTGATTTAAGTAACATCTGCTGTAAGTTTTATTTTTAATAAAATTAGGTCACATTCATACCTTAGAATATTAAGGCTCACTTATGACAAACTCTACAATATGAATGAATTTTGAAAATATTTTGCTTAATGAACTATGCCAAGCATGAAATGATGAATGTATGATTTTACTCATATGAGGTACCTAAGGTAGCCAAATTCATAGAGACAGAAAATAGAATGATACTTTGCAGAAGCTTATAGAAAGCTCTATTATATAATGAAGGTCAGTATTAGCACCTTGTAGGCTTTGTGTGCATTTACTATATAAGGGAGTCGGGACTTCCTGCCAGGCAATGTATGGTTTGTGGCTGTGTGGATCACCCGACCCCAGAATAAAGGCATGTCAGACATCTTGAAGGCTCTGCAAATTTTCTTTCCTCTCCTGAATCCTGTGTGAATCTGCTTGTCCTTGAATAGCTGCAAGATAATTGGCACCCTCCGCAGGATTCATCGCAGTGCGGTATGGAGTTGGAGCCTCTAGAGCCCCGGAGGGGGCTTTGGCGGGTTGGTCGGCCACCGGCATGTGGTATCTGATGGCAAGTCTCTTGGCAGCTTGGGATCCCCTGACACGGTAGAGAAGCCCTGCAGGTGGTAAGGGAGACACTGGAGAAACCGAGCTCCTGAGCGCCAGTGGGTGCCATGACGTGGATCTTTTTTCCTGCTTTTCCAGCTGGGACGGAGGCTGTGCTTAGCCTCGCAGCTAAGTTACTTGAACTCCAAGGAAGAAAAGAAGCTTTGGAGGCCAGGATCTGCACCCTGAAGGAAGAACTCCGAATGGCAGAATTGCAATGATCCCCTTCCCTTGTCCTAGTACACGATGTGGAGGAAGAGGAGGGGAATTCCCATGATCTGCAGATTGACTGGAAGTTCCATCTGGCGTGTCACCCCCAAGCTGCCAGAATGATTGAACAGTACAATGATCTCTTAAAGCAGGGCCTTCATGCCACAGCTGCCACCCCTGTACTGGGTGATTGGACAAAATGCTTATCTAGTGTCCTTCGGACTCCAGTGAGAGGAGTCAGAGAAGGGACCCAGCTCCGGTGGAAGCCTTACTCCAATGGACTACTGCTCCAATTCAGCTGCAGATACAGACTAAAGATTCTTTGCTGAAACCAGGCATGGGAAAACAAGGAAATGTTCTCTGGCCTGCCCCTGAAGGCCTAGAATGAGGACAAATGCCACTTGGACATGGCTTTGGGAAATAAAAGCCTCCACATGTGTTGGGTGGCTCTTGTTGCCCCTTGGGGACAAGGAGTGGAGATAAATTTGAAAATAGTGCCCTTGGTGATTGGGACATGGCCCCCAATGTTAAAGGTGACATACCCCAGGACCAGCAGACCACCAAATGCTTCTCTGTGGCACTTCAGGATGTCCTTATAGCCCATTATGAGTTTTCCACTGTTGTAGCAAGTATATGCTGAACCCTCAGTCAAAGTACCAAAGGTATGGTGTTCACGCCCAAGATGTTCCTTTCTGCCAGCCCTCTGTTTTATCAGCTGACCAGAATTTGCTTGTATATTGCCTGAGGGTTTTCATTTGCCATTGTTAGTTCCATTAATGCTCTGTCTTTCCACCCTTAGGGTACAGAATAACACTTTAGTGGACTAGGTTCATACCTATGCCTTAGTGGCTGACCAATCAGTGTGCTGGGTCTACACTGAAATCCCCCTGAGCCCTCTGCAGGCCTCCCATGGCTCATCTCTCCAGCTTCTGTCTCAAATTGGACTTGGTTACAGAACTAGTGGAACAGTGTACATCCCTTATGGAATGTGACCTAGACTGATACCTATGCTGGGGCAGAGGAGCAGTATAACTGGCCTCAGCAGTTAAGTGGCTGCTCCATATTCAATGCCTCAGGGTTGGGCTCACACTTGAGGCCATGGAGTTGGCTGAACCAGCCCCCACTCTCTGTATTGAGAATCTCAAAAGACAAGCCCAAGTGGGCTGGACTCCAATAGGTCTGTGTCAGAAGCATACTCTTAAGCATTACTGGGAGGCCCAGAATGATGTCTGGGCTGCAATTCCCACTGGGGCCCTCTGGGTGTGTGGCTCACATGGGTGTCCTTACTTGCCCAGAAATTGTACTGGCCACTGTACCTGGGATTGGTCTTAATGCTTGTGGTTTGCTGGTTTGTTACTGTAGTTTATACTGCTGTTGTGGTACATGGGTACAGGGATCTGCCCTCCTTGCCAAGGGACCCTTACAGAAGATACCCTCGCATAGATTATACAGTGAGGAACCCTGAAATTGTGGATCATAGGGAAAAAGGAGTCAGTCAGCCTGCCTCACCCGGATGTCTGGGTGACTGTGGCTTGGCAGTGTTCTCATGGCCTTGAGTAGGGCCCACACGCCTAGAATGAAGCTCTGTTATATAACTGAAGGTCAGTATCGGCACTTGCTGGCTTTGTGTGCATTTAGTATATGAGGGAGTCAGGACTTCCCACAGGGCAACCTGCAGCTTGCAGAGCAGGTGGATCATGCCACCCTAGGCATGTAGGACATCCCCATGGCTCCATGAATTTTCTTGCATCTGCCTAAATCCCGTGTGAACCTTCCTGGCCTTGAACAGCTGAAAGACATAGATGCTGGTGATGGTTGCATAAAATAAACATAGGGTCCAACATTTCTATTAAAATAATAGCAGACAGAAAATAATCCAATATTTGAAGTGGAATAATATTAAAAATATTTTTCCAATGGGATTTTTAAAGTGAAAGTTCTCTTTTCATGAAAGGAAAAAGTTTTATATATGGATTTTTTTTCTCTTGGAAGTTTTCTTAATAGAAAGAAATAGAACACAGAGATGCCTATATTCTTTCAAATTAGTGTTTCTGGTTTCTTCAAATAAATTCTTAATTCAAAAGAATATAAGCACTCCTATGTTCATTGTAGCATTATTTATAACCACCAAGATTTGGAAGCAACCCAAGTGTTCAGCAGTAGATGAGTGGATGAAACAAATATAGTACATGTACACAATGGAACACTAGTTGGCTGTAAAAAGGAAGAAAATTTTACCATTTGCGATAGTACGGATTAACCTCAAGAGAATTAGGCTAAATGAAATAAACCAGAGAAAAACAAATACAATATGATTTCACTCACATGTGGAATCTAATGAGCAAACTGAATTAACAAGCAAAATGGAGACAGACTCACAGATAGAGAGTAGGTTGACAGCTCTCAGGGTTAAGGGATAGAGGGGTTGAGAAAAAAAGAAAAAGGACTCATGGACATTGGCAACAGTGTGGCCTTTGGGAGATGAGGGGATGAGTGAAGGTGGAAGAGGATATAAGGGGTGAACAGTAATGGAAAAATACAATAAAATAAATGAACTTTAAAAATAAAAAAGGAATAAAATATTCTATTCACCTCTGAATTTTCTAAGAGGAATAAAATTATAAAGGATACTTAAAATACTAATTAAAATATTTTAATTTTCATTACTTGGATTCTAGACTGTAATGCTTACACATTCTTACTTTTATTCATTATAACAGGACACTGTGAAATGATGAAAATAATATTTTATCTAGAATACTAACTGTAAAACAGGGTATGACATGGAGAATCACATTAATTTATCATGGAATCAAGTTCCCTTTTACTGGCTTTCATGTAAGTCCATTCATATTGTAAGTTTCATTTGTATTGCATGTTTCATTAAATGAGACTAATATAAGCAAAGTGTTTTTTTCATAAAGTAATTATACAACATATTTTGTTTTCCTTTTGTTTTAAGCTGCTCTTACTTGGACTCAACAAAAATGCACATGCATTTAAATTATTCCCATTCCTACCATAGTTTTAGAAAATCTGATTCCACAGAGATCTTTGCATGAGCAAGATGGTACATACAGGAGTTAAAAAGGGGGAATTACTAGCTCTGGTTGTCTGCAGTGCTGAACTGTAAACCCATCAATCTATACATTAGTACCTTAGAAACTCATGTAAAAGTCAGAGAGACTATAAGTGATTAACTGGTATGATATTATTTTGTCATCTAACCTCATTTTTATATTTAAAACATGAGTTTATACAGTGGTGTATGATTTTATATACCTAATATAAAATGAGAATATACATATTTAAAAATATTTCACCCTAAAATTACAGCATATTTTTATTTAATATTTGGAAATATAAATCTTAGAAATACTATATTTATTATCTTGCATGGTATTGCTTATTGTCATGGCAGTTGGCAAAGTCATTGTACTGGAGAACAAAGTTGTAATTGTGACTTATTATCCTGTCTTCATTATGAGAGAACAATTGTTATTGTGTTTATTCAAAAAAAAAAAAGAATGATTCAGACTTAGACCACTCATTTCTATTCAATAGAATCATGTCCTGAAATAAATGCTTCTTTGTTCACTGAAGGCTTTATTGTGACCATCAGGGTTTACTTCTTCTGAAGTGCCACTGGTGTGTCTGTACAGTTGATTTTATTATGCATTTATTCTGCAAATGCATGCTGAAAGAAAATCAACATGTAACCAGAAACCTTTTCTTCATAGAGTTTTGTTTCCTGACCACACTTGTTTGTGCAAAAGGGTGGTTATTTCTGGGTGACTCTACAGATACTAGAATGGTAGGTTGATTTTGGAAAACAGTCTACAAGTAGGGTTTACAATCAGATATTTCTTATAATGTTCTGGAGAGTTAGACAACAATTGTGCATGTTTAATGAGTTTATATATGAAAAGGAATATGCAAGCTATTTAGACTGTATCAATCCAGGTGCAGACATCTATGCTGATGCTTAGGAGGAAATGCTTGCAGCATTCTAATAAAACCTCTAGGGCTGTTAGGAAGGCTGAGCAGTATGCACTAATATGCACTAATATGCACTAAAAGCATTATTAAAAGCCCTGGACAAAGAAAAATTCTACAGATATTCATTTTTTTCATATTTCCCTTACAGACACTACTATCCTTTTGCAAACCCAGTTGAGAAACCTGTTATTTTTTTATTTATTCCTCTTCTCCTCCCTTTCTACACCATATTTAGTACATTGCCCAGCTATATATGCCTGTTTTCATGTGAAGTGTCCTTCAAACATCCTACTTTTTCATTTCATTCTGAGTATCACTGTTCTAATAAATACTTTTAGCATTTAACAATTGGACAATTTTATCTTTCAAAGAGTTTTCCTTGTTTCCAAAATCTTGTCATCACTTCATTATTTATGCTGATACAATTATCATTCCATTTCAATTGAAATTTCATTTCAACTGTTGTCATTTCATTTTCTTTCAGAATAAAAATATCATGACACTGATCATTGGGGAAAAGAAGTTTGTCTTCCTTTAGCCATTCCAAAATAAAATACAGAATTCTTAGTATAAGCTGTGGCATTATAATTGACATGACCAAAACCTATTTCTGGCCCAGCTCTCATCCTTTCCCTTTTGTAACCTATATACAGTCACATCTTCCTACTGTCTCAATATTCCTTCAGTGTCACATGGCCCTCATCCTCAGGTAGCTCTGTCAGTTCCTTTTCCTGTGTGGCACTCAGATCAAATATGCCACCTCTTTCATCTTCTGAGCAGCAGTCATATTTTTCCTTCTCTAGCAAATTGGTACTATTTTCTGATTCTCTCATAATATGTATAGATATTTGGTTATTTAAAAACAGTGACTCTATTATGATTTGCTCAGTACTTCCACATAATAAAAATACATTTAAATTTTCCAATTTATTATTATAAAAATATTTTTAATAATAGCTGATGTTTACTATAATACTTACTATACCATAAAAATTCTAAATACTTTATATGTTGGAACAACAGGAAAACATACTCTTGCAACAACAGGAAAACATACTCTTGACCATTTCTTTTAGATGTGGAAAACTAGGAAAAAGTATGGAAGCACTTTTCTGAAGCGTCAGAGTAAATGCCAGAGGGATATTTGAACCTTGGCAGTTACACTCTTATAACAATAATTTTAATTACTGCGCTTACTCCTAGATAAGTAATTTAAAAATATATTATTTTGCCAGAAACATTGATTAATTTTTTGATAACTATGTGCTAATATTTTATTTTTATATTTCTAAAAAAATAGCAAAACCAGAAACTGAGGTACCAGCTTGTTTATAACAGACAGATATAGTGAAGATGTATTTCTCTTGTTATTGTAAATGCCATTCAGAATACAAACTCTTAACTTGATCATTAATTATAAACTCTTTTATAATGCTGCTTTAAATTTCATAATTTTGAGAATCTTAGTAGCCAAATATTTTAATCTACTCTAGTCAGGCATGATCTAAAGAAACGAATTGACATTTGCTTTGGAATGGACCTCGTAGCACCTGGGTACAATATTGCCAACATTTAAATAAAGTGAATCATATGTCAGCAGCTCAACTGAACTAGAAGAGAGAGCTGAGCTATGTCCGAGGAGGCAATTAAAGCAACAAGCCAAAATTGAAAGAGATAAGTTTTTAATTAGTTACTGTGATGGTATAAGCAACAGACTAAAACTTGAGAAAGCACTGGCCACCCACCTCCTGTTTCATCTTCCCCCACAGAATGGTTAAAAGTAAAGGGGTAGGGGAATCATCCTGGATGTGGAGATCGTCTTGTGGTTTAGGGGCTTTGAATAAAAACCTTATGCAGTTTTATGGACTCATGTAGTATGAAGTACAGGGAGGACTAGGAGTGAAAGTGAGGTAGAAAATTATCTTCAGGGACTCCCCTTTCTCCTCCAACATGAAGACCTTGAAGAGGGGTACCTGGAAAAGACCTCTGCAAAGGCCTCAGATAAGAGGGTAAGAATGAAGAATTAGGATTAGGAGTGGGGTAAGAGCATGACCAGTCTTGAGACCCTGAATCTAAACTGCAATCCCTTCAGAAGGTACAATGCAGTGTCTGTATACCACATCAGGTGTGGGGTTGGCAGCTTCTCCATGAGGCCTGTCAGGCAGTACCTTTCTAATTGCCTATGTTCAGGCCTGAAAAATCACACATTGGTTTTTAACCAGGGCATGCAGTCCTCACTATACTAATGCTGGTGATAATTGCATAAACTTATACATTGCTCATTATATGCCAGCTATTCCAGAACACTTTATATTAATTCATTTAGTCCATTTTATAATTCTACAAATGTATTATTATTAATCTGTTATTGCCTATGAGGAAACCGAGAAACTATAATAAAAACTAACTCCTGAAGGTCACACAGCTAGTGAATGGAGGCCTCAAAGTAATACTGCAAACTTCTGTGTAAAGTTTTGTCTAATAGTAACCACTCAACAGAATTTCTTATATAAAGAGAACTTGAACAAAGAAAGAATTTTTTTTAAAAATCAGTGGGTTTTCAATGCATTATATTTTTAGTTTACTACATGTATATAATATAGTTATATAACATACTTGTTTAATGTTATATTTATATAGCATAACATATAATATTTCTTGTAATTTATTATATTTCTTTTTGTGTCCATAGACACATAGCAGAAAGACAAATATAGAAAAATGGATATGATAAGTCTCAAAAAATAAATCCATATTTTATATTTTTGTAAGGTTCTTCTAATGAAGTGATTGCTGATTTTCAAAATCACAACCAAACAATTTCTTTGGTAAAACATATCTCCAAACATGTTTTGCCACACTGAGTATTCTAATTGGTTTGTAAGTAAGGTTAGGACTCTGAATGTGATAGTATTGGGCAAGCTATTTGGAATAAGACCAGAAGTCTAGTTAAGCTGAATGGCAGATATCAAGGAAAAAGAGTTTTACTTGGGATAAAAGATACTATAAGAAAATATCATATTTATATGTCAATTATTATGTAGAACAAAATATAAACCAAGAAATAACATTCAAAGGAAATACTAATATTACAAATTAGTAGGACAGGCTGACCAGGAAAGCAACACAGCAATAATGAATGATATAGAAAAAAGAGTTTTCTATATCCCCTCTCCCCTAAAATGTTGGTCGTAATTTAAAAAAAAATGCTACTAAGGCCTAGAACTTGCAGAGTATAAGTGAAAGAAACCAATGTTAGAGGCACAACATTTAGCCAGCACATATGGGGATGGCCAGAAAAAACGTCTTTAAAACTATATCGGCCTCTTCAGTGATAAGATCTCCTAATACAATACACTCCTTAGGCAGGAGCAGGGATAATGGACAGCTGAGAGAGCTTTCTCATAACAAATGGCATCATGTAAGGTGATACTTTTCTCACAAGTAATAACACCGGGTTTTCTTTATCAGTGTAAAAATGTGTTTATGTGTTAACCAGATTTTACTGCCTTAAGCTACATAGGGAACAGTAATCTGCATTTCTCAGACAAGGAAGTAAAATCAGAAAAAAAAATTTTAAATGTTTGTGCATGTTTGTGTATGTATGCATAAATGTGTTATTTTTATATCACATAGATGATTGGTAGTAAAATCCAAGATTTTAAACATTTTAGGTGAGTATTTTTCTGAACATTGTGAGAGATTAGGGAGAAGATAGTATTATTTATTAAGCACCTACTGTGAATTAACTAGTCATTATATAAGCTGCTTTGTATATGTGAGCTTATTTAATTCTTAAAAAACAAACAAACAAACAATAAATTCTGAACCAGTTTTCCTTAATTACAGACCAGGTATTCACTCTCTCTTTCTATGTTACATAACCTTAAGACCAAGAAAAATGGACTTAGTTGCCCATTTCCAGTAATATATTCTTGCGGAAAATGAGGATGCAAAGTAATAAACAGCATATTTTTCAAGGACTTTAACTTCATTCTCATCAAGACCCACTTAAAAAGCTCCATGCTATTGGGAGCAATCCAAAATTATTTTGCCACAAATTCTAACCAACCTTAATTGATTCCCTTCCTTGTAAACTCTTTCTTAAAAGTACCAAGACCTGGCCCTGCATCTCTATAAAGATTAGCATCTAACCTCCTCAATTGAGACTTTTCTAAATTTCTGCCAAAGTTGTGCTCACCCTGAATGCAGTAGGTCTAGTAAGTTTAATTTGGCCTGATAAACTGATGTTAGTGATGGTATTTGGAGAGACAGGTATTAGGACAACTACATAATTTTATTGATTTAAATTTATTCTGATTAGGGAAATTATGGTTCTACAAACTTTATTTGCTGAGAGTATATATATAGTGAACAGAGAAGCCTACCTAGAACACATGGTTTTTAATTTTTTTGCATAACTTAAAATTGGCTTTGTGTAAAAATACTTCAATGTTTGCTTAGTCCTGTTATGTGCTACTTTGTATCATTTTTTTTAAATTTAAGCTTGAGTAATATAGATTTTTTAATGGACTTTGGTTAGAAAAATCTAAAAAAGCTACAAATTCAGATGTGATATTTGAGCAAGAAGTTATCTGAAACAAAAAATGATTTTTATTTTAATACTTGGCATCTACAACATAACATTTGGCTTTTTGTAGTTTTGACAACACACTGTTTTAAAAACATTTTATATTCTTAATATTAGTGTCATTTTTGAACATCTGATGATATTGATTCACCTCAGTTTTAAGCTGAGAAAGCAGAAAAACCTTTTAACTAAAGCTTAACGCATTCATTTAGAGATTCCGAACAACTTAAATTTGTCTTCGCACACAAGCTTAGCAGAATGAACACAGAAATGCTCCCAGGATTTTATTCTATCTCTTTATTGTGGATGAATGTCTTAAAGACCACATCATCACAAGCCTCAGTTTTTAACCGAGTGGGGGAAAAAACACTAAAACCTCCTCAGTTTTTACGTAAAGTATGTGTAACTTCCAATGGTTTCAGAGAACTGAGTTTTTCAAACTTCTGTCCCTTTACAAGTACATTGCAGTCAATAGACAAAAACATTGTAGTTTTCTTATTTTTTATATTTACAAATGTATTTATTGGTGAAAGGGTATATGTTTATTTATATCATCTATACTCTGTTTTCAAAGGTATATGTTCACTCTTTGATAATCATGCTTAATTAATAAAAAGTACCTGTGCTAATTTAATCCATATACTCATTTAAAAAAAAACCCATAAAATATCTTACTCATAAATTGTTTTATTTTTATTATTATGATACCATCTTTGGAAAAAATGTGTGGATTTTGTGCTTATATATGTACAAATGTGTATGTATATGTATTCTTATATATGCATGTATGTGTGTATATGTACACATATTTACATGTAAGAATGTGTGTATACACTTAATCTGAATAAGTATGTGTCTAAATAAATATATATAGTGAATGATTTCACCATCAGCAAGACTAATACTTGCATTTCTATTTCTCTGATATCACATAAATATAAGTTTATAGGATTATAATTCTGGAGTTAGTGCAACTTAATATTCTGTTTTTCTATGCAATCTTATAAATATCAAACTATTTTCTTCTTTTGCTTTAGTCTATTTTTCAGCAATAGTAATTATTTCAAAATTATAACTTTGTCTTCTGATATTTTCCTCTATTATTTTATTCATCATTATTACTTTTTAGATTTCATTTCTACTGATCCATGTTGTCAGGAGAGCTTCTTGTTGTTTGGCTACATATTGCTGATTTGAGCTTATGCTGAAACAAACTTGTTTAATGAAAATTAAATATAATATTACTAATATTTTATAGCTTTTATTATGACACTTCCCATTATCATACATATATGTAATTTTCTTATACTTTAAAAATTTGTACATTTAAAATTAGAATTGTTCTGTTAAATCCACCAACCAAGGTAGAGGAATACCTTCTAGTCTCTTTGGAGGATGAGAAGCACGTGTGTGTCCTGTATTTCAGTGATGAGGCCATACTCTCCCTCAGCTGACTAGACATCTTCCTTCCTGTACATGTAATTTCTGAAAACACTAAATCACAATTTGATAACACTACTGGCAGGTTTTAGAGATCTTTGTGTGTCAGCGAAGATTTTTAATGTTGTATTTATACCTCAAGGCACTTACTGTTGATGATGCTATTAAATAAATAAATTAAAAAAATAAAATTTTAAAATAGTTTTTGCTATAGTAAGCTCACAGATATTTTTCCAAATGTATACCTCATTAATGTATTCATGAAAAGAGCTTTTGCTTGAGCCTACTTTTCCTTGGTTAGCCAAGGTAATAGCCAAACGACTACATTTAATGAACTAAAAGCCAATATTTTTCATAGAATAGAATGTGGCAGCTACTCAGTAGTTTAAACAAGCTAAAGAGCTGTTTGCCTCCTCACCTTCAGTTTGTTGATGGTGAGTAAAATCTGATCTCCCAGTCACACCCATCTTCTCTTACAAAGCAATCCAAATCGCACAGCCAGCACCAGACACATCTCCTTCAGGCCTATCTCTGTACTGCTTACTGAATAGTCAATTTTATTGTCTATTTAGACTGATGACTAATTAATGTTGAACAAATGTGAGTGGCGGCTTTCTATTTCTGTGAAACAAATTAAGTATATGGAAAATGTATTTACCCCCAAGTGCAACATTTTATAGTATCTTTCTTTTTATTTATTTTTTTCCTGTAATCTGGAATATGGTAGTTTGACACATGAGCATAGGTCATCTATAATCTTCTCACAACCTATATAATTTACTTACCAATATTAAATTCTTATTTTAGATTTTTACACTTTGCATAAAATAAAATAAATCTTGATATTTAAATGTGACAGGTAACTGGTACTTTTTTTTCAGTTTTGGAAAATTTATAAAGAGGAAAAGGTAAGTCATGAAAGAGAAAAATCAAGAAAAAATGATATATGTCATATGTCTAGCCTAGGACTAAATCTATTAGTGAGGATTTAATAGACAAGGTCAGTACTTCTGAAATATTAAACTCATAAGGTGTCAGAGTGATCAGCTGCATCATGATGAAATAAGAAAATATTAATATAATTTTTTGTAGTATATGCTTTCTGACTTTTATTACTCTTGTGTACTCTTATATCATCCTAGCATAAACTATACTAGACTACAGTGCTTATAGAATAGCATCCACAGATATGCTCTTGAAAGACAGGTTCAAACACCTAGCATGTAGTCCACCTTTAGGTGATTGGTAACTAATATATATCCAATACTTATATAATGAATTGCAGGTGTGCTTTTGACCCTGGAATATATCTCTGCCATCCAAGAACAGGATATTGATAAAACTATAACCCCTCAAAGTATTCCTTCTACAATATTCATCTTTGATTTTTTTTCCTTCCCAGAGTATTGTTTGGGACTACAATTTCCAGGTTATAACAATTATATTCCAGTTCCTTATTACATACATACAAACACACCATTTTATGATCTGATAATTAGAAGAATGTAAAATGAAAGGCATCTAAGAGTATGGGGATATTTTTAATAGTTATTTTTATGGATATCTGATAAAGATTATATGAAGAAATTTATGAACATAATAGGCAATAATCCATCATGCATTCCTTGTTAAATTCATAATATTGTGTATTTAGCACATAAAACTTCTGATAGATTTATAATCTAGATAATTCTAGTGATTTTGGAGAACATGAATTTAAAATAATATTTTCAATAATAGAGATTTTTCTTACAAATATCTATTTTAACAGAAAATAAATTTTATTTTCAGACAATATGAAAACATACATTTCTACAAAATATCTTACTATTTAAAAAATTTTTGATTACTAATATGAAGAGGAAGTTCTAAGAGATGAATACCTGATAATGTTAAAATAGGGGTAAGGAGTGATTAATGATAAAATTTGAAGAATTGGAAATAACCAAGAAAATCTTATAAAATGACAAGGGAAAAAAAGGCAAATTCCATTTCTATATAATTTTGGAACATCTAGCCATGTGTATATATAAAAGGTAATTTTAATTTAACATCTACCAGTGGTAAGAAATTTTCTGTCCAAACCATTTCAGTACTTTAGAAGTATATCCAACCATAAATTCAATATTAATTTTTTTCTTTGTACTTTTAGTCCTTTTAAAAATATAGCTATTAGCTACCTATTAATTCTACTTATTTGTAATTTTTTATCTTTAATTTGCAACTAATAGATTTTTTCCATTTTGTTTGAGTATAGAAAATACTCTGAAAAAATAATATAAAATTCATACTAATTCAGATAATAATGTATTATAATAAATTTTGTACTTCACAAAATATTTGAATTCATAATCATTCAATTATATTAAATTTCAAAATTCTAAATATGCTGAATCACATGTATATTTACACATATAATAATATATGCATATATAATTACAGGAGTGGTTTAAGTAAACCAACAATCTGTATAAAATAGTCTCATACCACATATAAATATCAATTATACTCTGTATAATTTTATTGATATGTTGAAACAACAGGAAAGAGAAGTAATAAAGATTTTTATCAGGATTTTTGTTTTTCACACAAATCTTATTATCTTTGAATTATAAACCAGAAATGTAAAATATTGAAATACACATTTTCACGTTTTCAATAGCCTTTTAATGAAATTGACAAGAGAAAGATTCAAAATATTCATTGTATTAACATTTTTCAAAGTTTAATTGACACAATTTTTTAAAAGATTTTATTTATTTAATTTTTAGAGAGGGAAGGGAGGGAGAAAGAGAGAGAGAGAGAAACATCAATGTGCAGTTGCTGGGAGCTGTGGCCTGCAACCCAGGCATGTGCCCTGACTGGGAATCGAACCTGTTATACTTTGGTTTGCAGCCTGCACTCAATCCACTGAGCTATACTAGCCAGGGCTAACTGACACAATTTAACTTGTATTTACATAATTTTATTTTTAACACTTGTGAAGAACATGGGGAATGATATTGTCATGTGAATTCTTTAACTTAATGCTACATTATCACACAGGAATAATGCAGTAAGTCAAGAATATTTTGAAAAATTACAAAGTTATTGTTCCCTATTTTGTTTTCTTTGGAAAGATCAGATGATATGTTCTCCAACATTACTAGGGAAACCTAGAGAAGAGAGATAAGAGAGATTCAAAATGTCTGTGGGTATTATTGCACTGTTTTCTGCAATAAAAGCTAGCTGTGATTCTTTGATGAAATCAGACTTCTATTCAGTCAAAGGAAAAAGAAGTTTGGAGTCAGGGTGAGAAGAAGATTAAACTGGAAGTTTCAAGGCAGTTTTCTTCAATGCACTTGTAGAAATAAAGGGTTGTCCAGCATATTTTTTGTGTTTATTGATTATTATTTCATCCGGAGTTTATTTCCACTTGATTTGTTTAAACTTGGTTTCTACTTTTCCTTTGAATTGCTGGTTTTAGCAGTTGTTTTTCAGATTCACCTGCTGAGTTTTCAGATAGATTATTTTACAACTTCTTCAGGTATTCCTTATGTCTTGAATTTTCTTTTTTTTTCAGGTTTTACCTAGCCTTCTGAAACAGTGGCCCCTGGAAAGATTTGTGCTTTTGTGTACTTTTTTTCTATGTGTCTAAGGAGCAATTGTAGCACTTCAACATTTGCTGAGATCAAAATTTAGGGCATCGATCTTTTACTCTTTTTTTACACCATTTAAGATGACAACTTTGATAGAATGCAACATGAAATGTTTTTCTTGAATTAGGTTGATTAACCCTCTTGGAAGTCAATGAGTACTCAAAGATTACCATTTATATTGTACTTCCCAAACCATTTTAGCACCCATTATTTTATTTCCTCCTCTTAATAAACATGTTAAATCTTTGTGGTTAGACATGAAAACATTATCCACATTTAAAAGACAAAGAAACAAACACAGAAAACAGGTAAAATATTTTATGAGAATATTTGAGCAACTAAATAACAAGTTTTGAATTACATACACATCTCTACTTTATAGTTGAAGATGCCTTTGCAGATTCAGTAGTAATAACAAATAAAGTAATAATAATAATTTTGAAAAGGATTTGGAAATATAGATGATTTTCATTTTATTTAGAGATAGTTGAAAGCTACTTTTCTGGAAAAATATTACTGTTTTAAAAATATTGAAAGAGAAATAATAGAAAACAAAGTACATAATTTAGTGTCACAGTTTTCCATCTCTTTTTACAAAATGACTAATCATCAAATAGAACACTAAATAGAGTTAATGGTGGATTGAGTATCCAGATTTTAATAGAAAATTATTAATAAAATATTTAATAGGCATTTACTCAAAATGAGAAATATATATAATATATTTATAATAGTATTGATATTATTAAAGCTCACTTAAATCTATTAAATTTATATTAATTAACTAAATTCATAGGAATTTGGACAAAACCTTTTAAGAGACAGCCAGCAATTTTGAAATTTCCTTTTTGGGATTTTATATATTTTTTATCTGTTATACAGATGTTTTCCCTTACCTTCCTAGCATCCTAAGAATAGTTAATAGGTATTTTATACTACTTTTCTGATCATTTCAATATCTGGAACATCTTTGAAGGACATTTACCATTCCCTTTGAGCACATATTTTTATTTGCTTTGTGTGTGAGTGTTACAGGGTGCAGCCAAGAGGGGGGACCCCAATGGACATTTGGAATGGGGTCCAGAGCTCAAGGTGTTCAGAAAATACTAGGATGTCCTACCCCTGCCCCCAGGTGTGGGTGGGGAAAAGGGACAAATGGAGCAGGGCCATTGAGAGCTGTTTTGCATAGCAACAGCTCTGCAGCTAACCTCTGGGGTGTGGTCATTTAACATATCTATAACCTTTGACTGGCTACATAGATATGTTAAATAGCTATGGCCAAGCTCTGAGCCAGGGGGATGGAAGTAACTTCCCCACCAAGATGTAACTGGGGGTGGGGGGCAGGTACCCCGAGTTACAGCGCCTGCATGAGAGCTTGGAGATGATTGGCTCCATGACATGGGGCCACACCTGCCCAGGCCCACGAAGGCGGCCAGTAAAGCTGGAAAGGACAGCAGATTGAGGGCAGGTGTGGCCAAGTGTGGGAGGAGTCAGAAGTGGGGCTGCAGAGGAAGATTGGCGCGGGGATTTAAAAGCCCAGGCCCGACAGCAGTAGAGAAGAGAACCTTGTGGCTTTTGGCAAAGTAGAGTCCTTCCGCAGCCCTGTGAGAGAGAACAACGTGGTTTTGGCTGAGTGAGGACTCCCATGGTCCTGGGGGAGAGAGGACCACGTGGCTGGAGTGGTGGAGAGAGGACCACACAGCTTTGACAGAATGGGGACCCCCACAGCAATAGTAGGGGGAACCACCACCCAGCTTTAGCAGAGATTCCGGCAACACAGCTGAGGGTGCCGACAACCGAGAGAGGCCTACCAGCCGAGCACGGATTACTGGGAAGAACCAGGGGCTGCCTGAGCCCGGACTTCTATTTCCTTTCCTGAGATACGGTACCCCAGGCTGGGCAAAGGGGAAGGAAGACTGTGCTTTTGTGGGTGTTTTAAGGGACTTTGGGATTTTGGCAAAGGCATTAGGTCACTACTTTAAGTTTGTATAGCACTAAATAAATGTTTCCTTTCCTTTTCATGAATCTCTGGCATTGAGAGATATCTTTCCTTTAAGGCGGTGGACAAGACGGACCTGAGTTTCTTTCAGTAATAGTATTATCGTCCCAGGCCCCCCTTGTTTTGTTATGTAACATGAGTATTGCATACTTTGGAAATGCAGCCTAAATGTTATTGATGTTTTATATTAGACTATAGATTTTGGTACAGTTCTCTAAAATATTTTTTACTATCTTCAAGTAGCATTTTTTGGTTTTAATTGAGGTATAATTGACATATAACAGTTTCAGATGTGCATATTATGAAATAATAACCACAATAAGTCTAGTTAATATTCATAAATACAAAAGTTATATTTTTCTTGTGAAGAGAACATTTACGCTATATGAGGACTGGTCTGAAAAGGTCCAGCCATTGTTAATATAATGAGAACAGTTTGCCCGACATCAGTGTAACTGGCAGCCAAGGAGAGTGGACTGGAAGGTGCATGAGTGAACAATGACAATTTCGCTGTAGTAGTCAGTGGACACTGTTGAGTGAGCATGTGTACTGTGTTGCTGGTACTTTCTTCCAATTCTGTACCTCCGGACAAATTAATTTCCTAACTTTTTCACTTTCCAAGCCCTTCAAGCAGTTCCCTGCCCTCATGAATTATCTTTGTCATGAATGGAGAGTTCAGTCTGTTAGAAACTTACGCAGGCAAGTGGGGACAAAATTATTCACATTTCAATTTTAAATTCCAGTAGCCAGTATATAATACTTTTTCCTTCATTTAGACTAAAGATCTATGCTTATAACTATAGGAGACCATTCTGTGCGGCATGGACCCAGCCCCACTAGGAAAGGCCAGTGGAAAATGAGGTCCAATGCATAGGACCCATGCCCACGGATAAGTTCTCCTGTGGGGAATCAGGCCTGCATTGTACCTAGACTGCTATGAGACTTGCTTTTTGCTAAAACTCCCTCATCCTGAATTGAGGCAGCTAATGTTTATATCTTTAAAGTAACTTCCTAAAATCTATGCTAAGCCTTCCAAGGAGGAGTGTAATCTATTCAATCACTTTTCCCTTTGCGTTTGCAAATATTTTTCTTCTGTGATGTGATTAGCAGTATCCTCTCCTTTGTTTTCTGTGAAAGGTAACAACCTAAACTGAACCTGTGCATAGTAAATGAAGACCCTCCTCAATGTAATATGCCCAGAAAAGCAATTAAAGCTTGTCAAGGCAAGGGTGGGTGCGCTCTCCTCTTGAGAAAGTGGCCGTGCTGTCCCCTTTCTTCCATGGGACTTGGTAGTCCATGTGAATTTGTCTCCTGTCTCATCCACAACCCTGCGGACCCCACGAGCTGGGATCCACATCAGGTAACTATGATTAATATATGTTACTATAGAATATAATTGTTAGCCCATTTTTCAAACCAAGTCCAGTAATTATTTGAAAGCATAAAATCTGTTGTGGTTTTTATTCATATTAGAGCCTTTTAAATACAAATCAAATATATGTTTAGTTATGGAAAATGTATTTAGAATCCATTAAAGAAGTCATATTTGGTAAAAATCAGGCAAAAGCCCTAATAGCATGTTAGTCATAGTGATTAATGTCCTTCTCTTTGTAATTCAGTTTCCATTTTCCATACAGCCTATATGATTTGGGAACAGAAATCTTTCTGTGCTCTAGGTCTAAGTTATTCAGTATAATTCCATCAGTAATGTTTATAAGATCTGGAAGGGGCATATGATCCAACTGAATTTGATAAAATTGTAAGAAGGCTATGCTGGGAAATTATTTAAGTGTTCATTCTTTTCATGGCTAAATGTTTTGGCATTCAGATGTACAGTGGGCATTGCTACTAATATTTGTTCAGTATCAGAGATCATAACCTTAGGATGATGCAGGCAACCCAGAAGGCAGAATAAGAGACAGAAACAAGCTGAATTCTTAGAGAGTTCATTGAGCTTATGACTCAAATTTACATGACATATTAGCATCCCTGACATGGAATGTTCCTTGCATATAAGGTATTATATCTCATTTATTTTTTCAAACAATGTCAGGATTTTTGTTGTTGTAATCATAACTTCATGTATTTTAACTAACATAGTTATTTTACAAGGTGAAGACAGCAATACTATATTATACAGTATTTTTATGTACCTAAGTGTTTTGATATGAAATATGTAACAATTTTCTTTCTAATAGGGTAATTTATATTGTATTTGCCTATTTGTTTTTCTTCCCTACTACTTACTAACATAATTTTTTTAAAAATTTTTTAGGTGCACACCTAATTATAATCTCTAGTGTATAGAAAGTGCTGATAAATTTTCATTGAATGAACAGATAAATTGAGGAAGAGAAAGAATCAGAAAACAGCCCTGAGAATACATGTTTTCTATAGGGTAAGTCTCATCCTTGTTCACTGATACTGTATTTCCCTTTTCTGGGAGGATTATAGGCCAATGTTCTTTGAACTTGCTCTTAGTTATGTGATTAGTTTTGGCACAGAAATATGTTGTGTCATCTCTCAATTCCAGGCAGAGATTTTGAGAGCCCAACTATGCTTTGCTGTGATCCTGGAAGCATACACATATTGATTCACTCTCTGCCTGGGTCACTTTGTGACAAAAACAAGCAGAAACTCCATTTGCAGACTGTGATGGATATTTAACAGGAGCAAAAAATAAACTTGGTTGTGTTAACCAGTGATATTATGGGGTGTTTGCTACCACAGCATTACCTAAGCCATCAAGAGAGAAACATGCCAAGAAATAAGAAACTTCCTGGTGAAACTATGGTAAAAGGTAATCTGACAACTAACATATGGTGATTGGAAATTTAAACACAGTACCTATTTTAATTAAGCAAATGTTTAAATATTAATAATGTATGTTTTGTACCTTATAAACTATTTAATTTCAATAGCATAGATACTATAATGTTTTTATTTATTCATAATGTTTGTGGCCACACAAATCTATTTTCTTCTAAAGTTGTTTAATTCATTCAGTGATTATTATTCTGTAGCAGGGGTTTTCAAACATATATTCTACAAAGCAGTGAGAATATCCTGTGTCATACATGAAATTACATGTTTCAAAGTGCCAAACTTTCTTACAAATCTATACTTGTGGCTTCATTTGCATATCATTTTATTGTCATTAATTACAAATCTAGTATCTCTAGTCTTTTTCTTCTCAGATCCTTGCTTTACATAATAAAGTTTAAAGTATACAAAGATTGCAGCTGCAGAATTGGCATAATAATATCCTCAATTAAGTTGATTAATAATTTTGTTTTGCTTTGATGGCATCAGTTTACTTAATAAAATTTTATTTATGTATCATATATAAATGTATTTTATCAGTTTCTGTAATTTATAGTCATATAACACACACACACCATGTGCACATACAGACAGTCTTCGAAAACTGATAAGCCATATGCAGTGTTTTGGATGTGTCTTCTCAGAAGTCATGTTGCTTCTATTTAGATCAGGTAATTTTTAATGTGAGAAAAATCAAGGTAACAGGCGAAAATGCACCTCTGCCTACCACAAAGGCTATATTAGAGTACAGGCAAGTGTATTCAGTTTCACATAAAAGCTAGTATTTCAGAAATACAAGTTTAACAAGCAAACTTGTATTAGCATCTGAGCAATTACCTGGGATCCTGCAGAAACACATGCTGACTAGCTGGGCATTACTTGCTGTTGTCAAGGTAATGAGTGCTCTAAAATGCCTACTAACAGACTCTGAGATTATTGATACCATACATAGAATACCTGCTACCACCCACAGCTTTGTGAACGTCTGGATGTTATATACAGAGGACTAGTCAATAACATAGTTTTCTTGAAATAAAACCAATTATTAGAGAACTAAGTAATGTACAATTTCAATAACTGTTCTGTGACCTTAGATGAAGTTATAGGACCACAGTAAAAAAATGAATAAAAGTTATCCTTTGGTCACAGGATAAAAACAAAAGAGATTAAACAGAATAAATATTCCTTTTTAATGCTTTTAAGTTAAAATTCAGAATGAAGTTTCTTTTTCTTTTATGATATTGCATATTTTATAACATTATTTTCAGGCATACAACATAATGTGAAGTATTAAGATTGAAAAATATTTGTAATTTGTAGAAGTATTCTATTTTGAAGTGGGACTTTAAATCCTTTAGAAAAATGTTTTGTATTCATAGCAACATCATTTAAACAGTCATTTTAGTTGAGCACTAGTACTGGTTAACATTGTTATTTTTATTTCACATCAAAAGACAATATAGGATTTGACAGGTAAGTTTTAGGAAGCATCTAAAAAGGAGTTTCTATATAAATAAAAGTTAAGTAACAGATAACATGGTCTACAATGTATGAATATCTTTCTAGGAGAAAAATACCAAGAGAAACAGCAAAAGTAAAATAGGCATAGGATATTCAAAATGTATCAGGTTTTCACCTATAGGAGAGCAAGAAAATAGTTTTCAAAAATGGTTACTAGGTCCAGATTCAGCAAAATCAAACAAATAATAATCAATAGTAAATAAAAATACCAAGATATGATTGAATTATTTATTTTCTTTTAATATTTTTAGGATTTAGAAGAGGGTAAGAAGAATCTTTAGGTATATATGTGTGACATTTATATTCTTTTCCACCTGTACCCTTCTAATTGAGCAGTCAGGACCTGAGATGTGGCTCATCACTGACATTGAACATTAAGAGTTTTGTCCATCAAAGACCACTGATCTTAATAATGATAGTGAATAATTTTGCTAAGAAGTCTTTCAAATTCTACAAAGAGACATGCACTTTTACCCTATGGATGCTAAATTAATTTTTTGTAATTAAAAATTAGCATTTTGTTTTTATCTATTTCCTTTGTTGTTTATTAGTTTTTAGCTCATTTTACTTAATTTTTTTCTTAACCTTTTCAACAACTAGATGTGAGGATTATAAAGTAACCGGTTACTTTGGAAAATAAGGAGAAGATTTCATTACTCAATAGAATAAGTTGGATGTGTTTTATTTCCTACCTATCTCTGTAGAGACCATTCTATAATTTCTGCATCATTCAATCAATATCCCATTTAGTCTAAGAATAACTCTTTGTAATAACCTCCTAAAGGAAAGAATGTTTGAATTACCATAAATAAGTTAGTGAATTTAGTGATGCAAGGAAAACAAACAATCTCTATTTCTCTTCCAAGTTAGTAACAGCCTATCTATGACACCATTGGCACAATATTTTTGCTCATTCTTTGAGAAATTCATTCTTTATTTAAGAAGTTGAGGATGTTAGGACTTCAGCATGTGTGTAGAGAATGCCAATGATATAAAAAAACACTCATCATACAATATTTAGGAAGGAGAATCAGGAAAAACAGTCCCTGAAAAAGAGTTCCCATCATATCCCAAGAGGTTTAATTTGAGTGACTTTTTAACCCTTCCTAAACATCAAGATCCCCAGACTGAGAGGAGTTTCTTCTCATTTCATGACAACAGTTTACTATTGGCAGCACAGCTCAGTTATAATTATTGACAATACAGTAATGATTTCCTGATCTCTAATTTGGCTGTATGTACCATGTGGGTGGACAAGGTTATGTAGTCTTTACAATAGTTTACCATATCCTCAAGGGATACATTACAAGAAGATGCCCATTGGATGCCTGAAACCATAGACAGTACCAAATCCTGTATGTAATATGTTGTTTTCCTATACATATACACCAATGATAAAGTTTAATTTATAAGTTAGGCACAGTAAGAGATTAACACCAATAACTAATAATAATAAAAATTGTAACTATATATATATATATTAGAATATACACAAATGAAAAATAAAGTAAAAAGAACAATATACTATTTAAAAAGATTGTGAAGGTGGTCTCTCTTTCAAAATATGTTATTACACTATACTCACCCCTCCTCTTTGATGGTGTGAGAAGCTGCAAAGCTTAAGTGGTGAGAGGGAGTGAGGTGAATGACATAGGCTTGTGACATAGGGTTAGGCTAGTATTGACTTACTGAGCATACATTAGAAGACCATTTGCATACTTTAGCATATAATTTTTTTCTTTACTTAGATTGAGAACTTTTATCTTTTCACTTAAAAGAAGGATTTTACGCCTTCTCTTTGCAGCATATCTAACTTGCCATCACTATTCTTGTGTTTTGGAGCTGTTATTAATAAAATAAGGGTTGCTTGAAAACAAGCACTGTGATGCTGAGAGAGTGGACTTGATGAGCAGGACAGCCAGTCACTGAAGAATGGGCTGGGAGCATACACTGCACGGGCACAGTGGACAAAAGGAAGATTCACATCCCAAACAGGATGGAGTGCAATGGTGCTACTCAGAATGACGCACACTTTAAAATTTATGAATTGTTTATCTCTGGAACTTTTCATAGTATTTTTGGACCATGGTTGACCATAGGTAACTGAAACTGTTGAAAGAAAAAGCACAATAAGCAGGGAGTCAGAAGAAGACAGGGACTGAAATATGTCAGCAGCTGCTGCATGTAACACAGGCAGAATCTTAGATTCTCTAAGCAGTGTTGACAATTTAAATTCAACTACTGAAAGCGTTACTCCTGGGGTGGTTTTACAGATAAGGGTATAAGTTCCTTGAAACCTCAAGATAGGGAGCTTAATTTCTTTCACCTTAACTGGAACCTAGGTTTGGTCACTTGCTTTTAGTGAACAAAACATAGTAGAGGTGATGGGATTGTATTTCCAGGATTAGGTTTTCAAAGACTTCAACTTTTGTTTTTAGTAACCTCCGCTTCTCTCTCTCTCTACCTCTATCTCTATATCTCTTTTATATCTCATTCTGAAAGAAGCCAGCTGCCAAGTTGCAAGGACACTCAGGGGCCAAGATAAGGTCCACATGTCATGGAACTGAGACTTGTAGTCAAGAGCTAGCAAACACAGTACGTGAGTGGGTTTGGATACAGATGTCCTGTGGCTTACTGACAACTATGTGAATGAACTTGGGAAAGTATCCTCCCCCCAGTTAAAACTAACAATAACTGTAGCAGTGGCCAACAACTTGATTATACACTAATGAGAAACCTTCTTCCACAATCACCTAGCCATCAGAGTATCAGTGAGTTAGTGAAAGTTTATTGTTTTAAAATAAAATTTTGTGTAATTTGTTATGTATCATGACATAACTAGTACAACTTCCAAAATATTCAAGCCAAACAGAGGTCTCCTTGCTTAAATATCAGGATTTGTCCATTTTAAACTTATTATTTTTCAATGAGATGCTTTGTCCAGGCTTAAAGTTTTCTTAAAACCAGATCAATACAGATAAGTCTTTAACAATAAGAAAGAAGCTATTACTTATTGCTCTTTGAATTTGTGGCATACACCTAGTACTGTTACAGAACAAATGGGGGGCAAGGGCAATGTACTATTACCAAAAGGAACCCTCCAGATTCATTATGTCTGCCACCTTATAAGATACCTGTCAATGTCAGAGATTTGTGAAAAGGAAATGTTTATTTAATGCTATACAAACTTAAAGTAGTGATCTAATGTCTTCATCAAAATCCCAAAGTCCCTTAAAACACCCACAAACACACACAGTCCTTCCTTCCCCATTTGCTCAGTCTGGGGTACCATATCTCAGGAAAAGAAATAGAAGTCCATGGCTCAGGCAGCCTCCAGTTCTCCCCAGTAATCTGTCTCCGCTGGTAGTCCTCCCTCAGTTCCCAGCACCATCAGCTGTGTCACAGGGATCTCTGCTAAAGCCAGGTGGTGGTTCCTCCTCCTAAAGCTGTGGGGGTCCCCAGTGTGACAAAGCCATGTGGTTCTCTCTGCACTACCCCAGCTGTGTGGTCCTCTCTGCACAATGGCCGTGAGAGTCTCTACTCAGCCAAAAATGTGTGGTTCTCCCTTCAATGGCTGCTGCATCTGGGCTTAAATCCCCACGCCAATCTTCCTTTGCAGCCCCATTTCCGACTCCTGCCACAATCCGCTAAACTTGCCAGCACTCTCATATCCTCCCAGCTTTACTCAGCTACCATCATGAGTCTGGGCAGGTGTGGCCCCATGTCATGGAACCAATCTTCTCCAAGCTCTCTTGCAGGTTCTGTAACTCAGGGGTCCCGCCCCAAGTTACATCTTGGTGGGGAAGTTACTTCCACCCCCCTGGCTTAGAGCATGGCCACAGCTATTTAACATATATATGTAACCAGTTAAAGGTTATAGGTATGTTAAATGACCACACTAGAGGTTAGCTGCAAAGCTGTTGCTATGCAAAATAGCTCTCAATGGCCCTGCTCCATTTGTCCCTTCCCCCAACCCACACCTGTGGCAGGAAGGGGTGAGGACATCCTAATATTTCCTGAACACCTTGAGTTCTGGATACCATTCCAAATCCCTATTTGGGGCCCCCCCTCTTGGCTGCACCCAGTAACAGTACTGCATCTAATTTAATATTTATGTGAGAGTAAAGGATTATACTTGGATAACTTACATAATATTTATACATGATATATATAACTAAAGTATATTGAATTTAATGAATCTACTTTTCTCTGGTCTTATGATTGCAACAGAAAATCAAGATTTTATCCTATCAAAAACATTATTGCCTGTACCTTTATTCCAATATCAAATTTTCCTTTATAGTTTTGATGCTTTTAAAATAATTTTATAAAATATAAATAATTATTTCTTGCCTATTTTTCACTAAGTGAATCTACATATTAGAAATAACATTGATTAATAATATATCATGGAATATTTCATCTTAAGTGAAATTATTAGTTTCTTTGAGGTAATGAATGAAAAATAAAAATGATAACACAATGAAATTAGTAACAGAGTCATGAGAATCCTTCAGTATCTATTGATGCTGAAGGATTATTCAAGAGAAAATGCAAATGCTGCCCTAACTCATATTTCAAAGAACATTTAAAAGAATAAACAAACATAAAAAAATTTGACCATTAAGCTGTAGGCCTACAGTTGTGTGCTGGAATATTTATGCAGAGCACACAAAACAGACATACAATTTATTTGTCTCAGGATGGTTTGTGAATGGAGAATTCCAGTAAAACAAAACAAGTTTTGGCAGCGAGGGTCCTTGAAACACTGGTGGTGTTGATTTTCCATTCATGAATATTTTTTTTCATCCCTTCTTGTGTGTCTGTGTTTTTTTCCCCTCTTTTATGCTTTGTCAGTGCTGTTGAATGTTTATGAGACAGTACTTGGTGTAAACATCCTCAGGCAATTATTTTCAGATGATAAATTCAAGATCTAAAAGCTCACGCTTTACTTTCAGAGTGCGGTTTGGGTCAGGTTGCCTAATTACATATGGTAGCCATGTGATGCTGAGGATACTTAGGGGAGAAACAGATGTGCTTTGTCAACTTTAATGGGTTTAGTAGAAAACTAATGATGAGGACTTCCAGAAAAAAATTCAAAGAGAAGTTCCAAGTAATTTCTAAGAATTTTAGGGGAAATAAACATTCTACATTGTTGTAATGTTTTATTTAACAGAAAAATAAAAATTTAAACAAGAAAATCAATTGCTCTATATTGAATAGAGTGGGCTACACTGGAAAATAAACAATATTAAATAAGAGATCTTATTTGTATTTGTATTATTTGTTCAGAATGTATTTTTATATTACCATTGATTAAGTTTATACTTTTGAAATGCCACCTATTTACCAAATAACTTCAGCATTAAAATAACATGAATGATATCTGCTCTTGTTCAGTTTGCTTAAAAGATCAAATTATATGGGTTATAAAATACAAAATAGTCTAAATTCCAAGTGACAGTGTTAATCCAGACGCCAGATAAGGCCTCTGAGTGCAATAACACTGTTTTTAAAAATTATAATTAAAGTTTTACGTGCATATAGTTTACAAAGCTCACTATAGATAAAAACTAATGGTGAAAAAGAAAAGAACCTCAGGCTGCTACTTTCATCCCACTCTCCTTCCTTGTCTTCATACTTCTAATTCACATGTGGTACTGTTGTTTTGGCCTTTACCAATTTTAACCTTATCTGCAGGCATGTTATATCACCAAGTAGGATTCATATCTCTCATCCCTACAGTTCTCTGAAAATATTTGCCTTTTTGTCATTCTATACTTTTATCACATTTTTGTTAAATCAGTGATAATTATGTATTTTTATTTAATTACAGTTTCCTCTGAGCTAAAACATGACATATATTATTACATATTCATCTTTTTTTCTGGAGTTAGTATTTCCCTTGCATGTACTAACTCAGTTTTATTTATAAAATGTATATTGTTATTTTAGCTATTTCACCACATCTGCCAAATGCCAACCAATATTTTCAAAATGCTCAATTGTGTAACTTCCATATTTTTTCCCGGCATTCTCCCTCTCAAAACCTTATTTTAGCTGGTTCAGTATGAAATCTGTGTGGCCTGATGCACTGTGAATGCCATGAAACTATTCTGTCATTTTGGGAATTTCTATTCATATTTTCTTCTGTTGGAACTCCTGTTTGCTAGGTAGCTTGTGGTACTTTTCCTGGTTAATTAATTATTAGGTGCAACACAGTCTCTGTAAGAATCCAAGAAACAGTACAGGGAGATGAATTTTCTGGACTTGCTTGTATGTCTTTATTTTACATAGGCATCTGGTTTATAGTTTTATAGCTGTAGTGAGTTGAATGATGATTTCAAAAACGTATCTGTGTCCTAACTCCTATATTCTGTGAGGTTACCTCTTTTAGAAAAGAGTCTTTGAAGATGCATAATTCAGTTAAACACATCAAGGTCAGATTATTCTGGATGTAATGTGATCCAATGACAAATGCCCTTATAGGAGAAAGGCGTTGGGAGCTTTGAGCCTTAGACTGAGAAAGAAGAAGACCACATGAAATGGAAGCATAGACTAGAGACACGCAGCCCCAAGCTAGGAATGCCTCTGGGAGGCACCATAACCTGGAAGTACCAAGAAAGGATTCTCCCTTTGAACTCTAGGAGGAAGCATTTCCTAAACACCCTGTTTTTAGAATTCAGGCATCCATAAATGTAAAAGAGTGTATTTCTGTTGTTTTGAACTACAAAAATTGTGAAAATTTCTTATGCAGACTAGTGAAACTAATAAGTTTAATAAAGAGTTTTATATAGAAAACATTTTCAACAAGTGTTGTACTTTAAATTATTTCTTTTTGTTGTACTTTCATTCAACATTGTGTTTGGAAAACTCAAGCAAGTTTGATATTCAACAATTTGTAACAAATTTTAATTTTTTCTCTAAAAGCTTTAAAATATTTGCTAAATAACTCATGTTTAAAAATTTTATACTGATACCTTGGTATTTTTGTTATTATTATTATATTGAGATTGACACTCATTGGATCTTTTCAACTAGGAGACACATCCTGAAAAGTGTTTTGATTTTTTAAATAAAATAATATTCTCTTGCTTTTTTCTGATTTTTCTCTAATTATTATTATATGATCCATCAGATTTGATATTAAAA